>JAGFPH010004432.1:59347-89107 GCA_018207615.1 Philaenus spumarius | reverse complement strand
GTTATTAAAGGACTTAAAGACTTGTACTTTCAAGCAGATCTCGTAGAAATGATCCCGTTTAGTAGGATTAATAAAGGAAACAAATATATACTGTTTGTAATAAACTGTTTTACAAAGTTTGCCTATGGTGTACCTCTAAAAGATAAATCGGCTAAATCAGTAACAAAAGCAATGGAAAACTTGTTAAATTATACTAAAATAAAACATCTGCAAACCGATGATGGGACAGAATATTTTAATAAATTGTTTAAAGCTCTTATGAAGAAACATAACATAAACTACTATTCAACAAATAGCGAAAAGAAAGCTACTATTATCGAACGTTTTAATAGGACTATAAAAGGAATGATGTACAAAAAATTTTCTCAGAGAGGATCTTATATATGGTACGATATTTTAGAAAATCTTGTTCAAGACTATAACAACAAATATCATAGAACAATAGGAATGAAACCGATACAAGTCAACAAGAAAAATGAAAAGTTAGTAATGAATCGAATAAAAAACAACACATTACCAAAACAAGAGAAAGTACCACCTATGAAATTTAAACAAGGTGATAAAGTTAGGATTAGTAAAAACAAGAGAGTGTTTACAAAAGGTTATTTACCGAATTGGACAAACGAAATATTTTCTGTACATAGAGTACAACCCACAACCCCCGAAACATATCTGTTAAAAGATCACAAAGGCGAGCTGCTTAGCGGAGGATTTTACGGACATGAAATGAGTAAGTCTTCCATCGGCGATGTGTATTTGGTAGAGAAAATATTGAAAAGAAAGGGTGATAAAGTATTAGTTAGATGGATCGGTTATGATAAAACCGAAGATTCTTGGATACCTAAAAAAGATTTAATTTAACATTTTCATGACATAATGTTTTTTGTCAACCTATAAAAAACACATGTATAAAGTTATAATGGAAATTATAAAACAAAATGACAAACTAAAAGTTGATAATATTAACATATTTAGTGACATCGCATCCGACGGAATTGGTAAACATGGGAGTTTATTACCCGACTCTGTTAGATGTTTAATAAGCGGTCCTTCTAATTGTGGTAAGACTAACGTTGTTTTTAATCTGCTAACCGATGATAATGGGTTAAAATTTAACAACGTGTACGTATTTTCAAAATCGTTAAATCAGTCTAAATATCGTTTGTTGGAAAAAGTGCTGTCTCAAGTATCGGGTGTGGGATACTTTAAATTTAAAGACAACGAAGATGTTATTCACCCCAATGATGCTAAACCGTATTCGATATTTATATTTGATGATGTATCTTGCGAAAACCAGGATAATATTCGAGCTTATTTTGCAATGGGAAGACATAACAATGTTGATTCGATATATATAGGTCAAACATATAGTAAAATTCCAAAACAATTGATAAGGGATAACGCAAACTTGTTGGTTATATTTAAACAGGATGAAACAAATTTGAAGCATATATATAACGACTCGGTTAACACTGATATGACGTTTGAGATGTTTAAAGAAATATGTAGTAAAGCTTGGAGTGAAAAGTACGGATTTGTCGTTGTTGATAAAGAACGTGAGTTAAATAACGGACGTTATAGAATTGGGTTTGATAATTTCATTTTATTAAAATGATAAATGAATAAAATAATGTTATTGCATGAACATCATTGCTACAGTTAACATCGGTGTAATAACATGATGGA
This sequence comes from Philaenus spumarius, assembly GCA_018207615.1. Lineage (NCBI taxonomy): Eukaryota > Metazoa > Arthropoda > Insecta > Hemiptera > Aphrophoridae > Philaenus > Philaenus spumarius. The sequence continues at coordinate 87,421 of JAGFPH010004432.1, read as the reverse complement.
AAAAGAACAGTTAATAAATAAATTGAAAACTCTAAGCGATTCGGTCCGAAAAAAGAAAAAAGCTTTAACAGTAGACATAAATAAAAAAGTTGAGTTTTTACAAAACACTTTCAACCCTGTAATTGATACATCGAACGAGGATGAACTTAACCTGAAAGAAAAATCATCAACAATTAATACAACTGAGGAGAACGTTGAGCAAAATGAAAATAATGGAATGATACCTTTTAAAATACCTCTTAATATTCCTGATAAAGGTCTACTTACTCGAAAATATCTGTCGAAATTAGAATATGATGGTTATAAAGGTAAAAAGAGAAAAAATAGTCATGTTTTCGGTGCTCGAATTGAGAATAACGCTTTAATGGTCGGCAGCTCCGAACTTATATTTGATGATTCTGATAACATTATTATAAACAACAAGGTTTTCAAAGGTACACCTGGTCTGTTTGAGTTGGTATTTAATACCAATCCTAAACAGTTTTCAAAAAAGGATTTATCTAACTTTAAAAATATCTGTATTGAAACAAACGTTCATAGAATAAATTATTCCCAAAACAAACCTATTTATCGAAATACGTCAAAAAAATACAAACATATAATTTTACGATTATTTCCACCTAGAAAAAAGAAAAGCGGATCTGAAATAAATCTTAAAACTGCAAACCAGTCGAACGTGCTTTATTACAACGATATAAACGATTTAGTAGATAGAATGAGATTACTACACGATGTTAAAAATGCCGGTCACACAGGGGTGGATAATGAAATGATTGCTTTAGTTAGTGAATTAAAAAGAAGAAACGTTATAGTTTAAATGCTCATTTTAATTATGAGCGTTGACAAGTTCGGACGTCATGAAAACTCTCTAATGAGAGAGTCTATGAGAGGGGCACCAAGACAGGGTTTCAAACTTACACCAGAGGGTAACTATGATATGCAAAATAAAATTCTACGAAATGTCAGTCTTCCGATATTAGATGAAGATGTTGCAACAAAACGTTATGTAACAGAAAACACTCCGAATAAGGATAGTGAAAAATGGTTGTTTTCAAATAAAAGATTATCGAATATAGGGAACCCTGTTTCTGATAAGGACGCTGTTAATGTGCTATCAATGAAGCAGTATACAATGACTATATCCGGATTAGACGCTTACAATGCGAATAAGCGTAAAATAATAAATATGTCTAGTGGAACCCATCCATACCATGCTGCTACTTTAAAAAATGTGCACAATATGTGTTTACATGTATCGGACAAGCATAAAGAGGTATATAAATTATTTGCTGCGAAAGTTTTTCACTATATACACAAAGTAATGAAGACGTATCCACAAGGTAGAACAAGTGAGGATGAAACTAACTTTATAAATTGGGATGATGTATTTAAACCGCTTGATATATTTAAACCTCTCACTATTTAAACAGTTTCAGTATATAAAGAATAGAGAATAAATTATGAGGAAGAAATATAAAGCAGTTAGTACGAATCAAGATTTTGATAAAGTAGGAGGTGGATTAACATCGTCTGCTTTATCGGTTTTAAAAAACGTCATCAAACACATACCGGTAGGTACAGCGTTGAACAGAGCTATTGACGTATTACCATTTGAACTTCATTTACCGGGAGGTTATAGATATTGCGGTCCTGGAACAAAACTAAAAAAGAGATTAGCACGCGGTGACTCTGGAATTAATAAATTGGACGAAGCTTGTAAGCTTCATGATATAGCATATTCTAAATATAGCGATTCTAAGAATAGATCGATTGCTGATAGAGTGTTAGCTGAGAAAGCGTGGCAAAGGGTGAAGTCAAGTGATTCTAGTATAGGCGAACGAGCAGCATCTTTAGCGGTAGCATCTGCAATGAAAGCAAAATCTGTAATAGGAGGAGGAATGAAACGTCGAAACGGATCACGTTTGAAAAGTAAAAGAAGATTAAAAAATCGACGTAAAAAAAAGGGTGGGTCAAAAAGGAAAAAGGTAAATAATCATAAAAAAAAAGGTCGAGGGCTTTATCTAAAACCATATCGAAATGCGTATTAAACAAATCGGGTAGAATCGTTATACCCAACAAACCGTTAAGCAACTATGATCTGTATCACTATGCGGATTGTTTGAAGATACCGCATTTTAGAGGAGTATTTTCAAAAGATAAACTTCCAAAAAAAATGTGGAAAAATGAAACAGGCATAGTAAATTTAGACGATTCTTACGGATCAGGCACACATTGGATATGTTATAAAAAACAGGGTGACACCGTATATTATTTTGATAGTTTAGGTAATTTACCACCTCCAAGAGAGTTAAAAAAATACTTTAGACAAACACGTGATGTATTATACAATTATAACAGAATGCAAGATGTCAATTCTACAATTTGTGGACATTTATGTTTGGATTTTTTAACGACTAACATCAGTCTTCTTTAAGATGTCGTCTTTAACAGTTTCCATAAGCGGTACAACGTCTAACCTTCGCAGTTCCTTTTTTCCTCCATTACTCTTCAAAGAAGATAAGGAATGGGATGTAGCGTTATTAGACTTTACAAGGTATAATTCAATTCCAAACATTATTGAAGGAGTAAATAATAAGATTTACTACAGCGAAAACACCGGTTTTGGATTGAGAAGTTATAAAACTATTGAACTGGAAACAGGATCTTATGAGATAGAAGATATAAATAGCGTGTTACAAAACAATTTAGGCAAGCAAAATATAAACTTGAAAGCCAATAACAATCTATTGAAGAGTGAGATAACTAGCAAATTTTACATAGATTTTTCTAAACCAGCAAGTATAGGAGCTTTACTAGGATTTTCAAATAATCCTCAACCGTTAATACCCAATACAAAACATATCGGAGTTGATACAGTCAACATAATTAAGGTGAATGTTATTAACATAACTTGTAATATAGTACACGGAGCTTTTAAAGACGGTGTAGATGGTCATATAATACATTCATTTTATCCAACGGTTGCCCCTGGGTTTAAGATTGTTGAAAAACCTCATAATCTAGTGTATTTGCCGTTAAATGTCAGTCGTATTTCGGATATCAATTTAAACATATTAGATCAAGATAACGAATTAATAGATTTTAGAGGTGAAACCATTACAGTTAGATTGCATATAAAACAAAGATAGTCTAATCTGTGAGATGGGATTATCTTTTAAATCGTGTTCAACGGAAGAAAACGTTAGTAGTTTTAAACCTGTTAAACAGTTAACAAGTGAAAACATTCTTTTCTTTAAAAAACTTGGATATAAAATTATTGACGATGGATATTCTAAACATCAAGAGTGGTCCAATTTTCGACGAAACAATATGGGAGAAGGAGTATCATTCGCACAACCCTTACGCTTCATCGAGATTGGGGAATAACGATGAGATACGTATTCCTATACAACAGCAGGATGCTTACACGTTACCATGCGAAAGCTACTTATATATCGAAGGACAAGTTACAAAAAAAGATGGTTCCTCACCGTCTGTAGTGCCGTTTATAAATAATCCGATGCCATTTTTATTCGAGGAAATAAGATATGAAATTTCCGGTATTACAGTAGATTCTACAAAAAGAGTTGGTGTTACGTCTACGTTAAAAACTCTTATTTCATTACCGATGAACGAGGTGAATAAACTTTATACTTCAGGGTGGGTGTTACCAGCCGCTGCGACTATAACACCGAACAGTAACGGTTTCTTTGATTTTAGTGTACCTCTACGATCGCTTTTAGGGTTTGCAGAGGACTATCGAAGAATAATCATGAACGTTAAACAAGAGTTGTTCCTCCTACGATCTTCAACCGATACAGATGCTATTATAGCACCTACCGGAACTACGGATGCTTCGCTCGAATGGAAATTAATTTTAAATAAAATAACATGGAGAGTACCTTATGTGCGACTTGCTGATGAGCGTAGATTAACACTTCTAAAACAATTAGATTCGGATCGCGATATTGTTTTACCTTTTAGGAATTGGGAGATGCATGAATATCCTATTCTACCTAAAACGCAAAGACAAACATGGAACATAAAAACTTCAACCACTCTTGAAAAACCTAGATACGTAATTTTTGCGTTACAAACAAGTAAAAGAAATGTATTAACAGCGGATGCAGGAACGTTTGATCATTGTAAACTAATAAATATTAAACTATATCTAAACTCACAATTTTTCCCTTATGATAATTTAAATATTTCGTTTAAAAACGATAGATACGCCGAACTATATGATATGTATGCTCGGTTTCAATCATCTTATTACAATAGATCGGATGCACCTTTATTAACACCGAAAATGTTCAAAGACAAGTATCCGATTGTCGTTATAGATTGTTCTAAACAAAACGAATCAGTCAAGTCATCTACTGTCGATATAAGATTAGAGTTTGAAACCGAAGATAATATCCCGGATAATACATCTGCGTACTGTTTAATATTACATGACACGATAGTTACATACACACCTCTAACCGGTGTAGTCAGAAGAGTCTTGTAAGAATAATGATGGTGGAGTAAAGGAATGTTCAACAACAAGTTTCCCTACTCCTTCGTCTCACGTGGATAGAGTATAAAAGCAGCGAATGAACGTCACTAGTTCACACTTTGTTTTCTGATTTCAGAGGTACAACATTGCTAGATATTATAAAATGGATTCACATCTGGATATTGCAGCAGCAGCAGCGGTGAGCCATTCAATCGATGAAAAGGGAATAGAGGAATTAAAACCCGATGTAGAAAAATCCGGAACTGTATTATATTCATCTACATCAAATGATGATGACGTTCATGATGAAATAAACGAAAGCGTTGAACAATTCTTCAGTTCGTTTAAAGAAACCCCTATTAAAGTTTCAAGAAGAGGTGATAATGAAACATTAGATGTTTTATCAGGGATATATCTTAGCATATTTTATCCTCTTACGAAGTGCATGGCAAAGAATATTATAGTCGGAGTTTTTGAAGCGCTTGGTTATTTACCAGGTGTTCTAATCAATCACTATGGAAAACATGTTTTGTTTACTATGGATACATGGATGCATTTTATTAATAACGTTAATGATTTTGAGAAACACTTATTAGAAAAAGTTAGCGGTAAGAAAACCAGAATTAGAATAAAAGATTCAGACATTGAAGTTGACAACTTGAAAATCTATGGAAAACAATATATCAGACTAAAAGATTTTTCACAACACGATGAAAAGGTATTACTAACAACTGATGAGTTTTATGTGTTGAACGGTGTATCACATGCTATTAACCGATACCTGCAACAGCTATCATTAAACGGATCTTATGTACAAAAGTATCTAATCGATGTGATTCATAACAACCCATCGGTCGAACCGGTATACGATGATATTGATTCTTCCATTTTAAACAGACTACCTCAAGAAGTTACTTCACACAGATATGTTAAACAGTTTGCTGAACTGTTAGGTGAATTATCATATAATCAGCTTGAACAGGTTGAATGATTTGTCTAAACAGACACGTGGTTTAGGCCTACTGGGGAATGGTGACCACGTTAAAATTTCACCAACGCGCCGTGAACTGTACAGCAAGACTATAAAAGGTCTACTGTGGTGTGGAAACCAGTTCATTTCTCAACAAGCTTATGATCGGAGTGGTTCGGTTTAAAGAAACTGCGGACGTATTTATACTGATGGACGAAGATGAAGATCGAAGGATGGACACCTCGCAATATGATTATCTTCACTTTCAAAGACGAATCTCTAATATCGAACAAATATTACAACCTATTTTAGAGAAGAAATTGTTAAAGATAAAAAGTAGTAACATTGCATCATCAAAAAAAAACTGTGGGAAACGAGAGTGTATTGTAGAATTTCAAGCATTTAGAGGTAATTATAATGAATTTTTGATTAAAGAATTGGTTGTTTTAGATTTACCTACAAAAACTACGTATTACTTCTTATTCAAACCACCGTATTCTTTCGATACTCTGAACTATAAAGCATCTAAAACAAACATCTGGTTAACTAATTGTTTTCATCATATAAAATGGTCCGAAGGGTTTATCGAATACAAGGAACTTTTTAATATCATACAACAATACATGGGGTACTACGATGTTATACACACTTCAGGGTCTGAGAAAGCTAAATGGATAAACGTTCGTGTTAATGCTAAGGTTGTTAACTACACTCGTAAAACTATGCAACTACCTCTTACACCTGTAACATGTTTAGGTGTAAACGATATACGTCATTCAACCGAGAACTGTGCTATACATAACGCTTTGAGACTTGGGGACACGTTGGAACATGTTTGCGAATGTGAGGAAGAAGAAGAAACGTAAGACTGCTGGTGATCGCGTACCTATAAATACAGCTGAAATTTAAAGAAATTGTTCATTCTAACAAAACACATTTAAAGATACAACATCATGAGTGATTCTAATATTCAATCGTTAACCGAAAAATTTAATCTTATCTCTAAAGCCAAGGGTGTAATAACAAAAAAATGTTCGGAGTTGAAACCGCTAAAACATTATTCAATTCACTCTTTCCTTAAAATGGAGACTCAGAATGGGGATGCAGTGATAGCAATACTCGGAGATTCACCGTACAAACATGGTAACGATCCTAAACTACAAGTATTCTTACCGAAAAGATTCGTAGATTTATTAATACACGAAGATTTGGATTCAATAGCAAAAGGTCAGTACTATCTTGTTTCACATGGACCATCAGGTGTAAACTCGACGGAGCTAACACTTCATACAGCGGAAAACTAGAAAAAAAAATCCCCCACTCCTTTTCTCCCACTCCTTTATATGTACCCCCTCCACTTTTATAGAGGATAAAAAGAGCTGACGATGTGAACTTGCTTCAGTTGCTTATTTCTTGTAGTACAGGAAACAACTCCCTGAAAATGGCTGACACAGGTAAGGAGTTTGTTACAGTTGTTATCGATATCTGCAAACAGTCTTCAACATCATCATCGAATAAATCGATACTTTATACTACCGCTGTTAAGGTTGATGCTAGCGACAGCGATTTGATTTCAGTAAAACTAGAAACTAACTCCGATTCGCATCGTGTTACCAGCAAAGAAGTGCATTTTAAAAAAAATTTAAAACCAATAATACCTGATACTGCTGCTTTAACTTTATATAACGTATGTTTTAAAAGTTATCAAAGCAATTCCTCAAGATTGGATACGTTTAAAAACAGTCCTGAAATTTTGATGACTAAATCTCAAATGTTTAGCGATGCTGGTTTTTTTTACACAGGTGAGGAGGATAAGACAATATGTTTTTGCTGTGGAATTGGTTTAAAAGATTGGAAAGACACTGACCATCCTTGGATCGAACACGCAAAATGGAGTAACACGTGTGCGTTTGTTTTAGTGACTAAGGGAAAAGCATTTGTCAATAAGGCTTGTGGATACCTCTCCAATTTGAAACGACAACTTCCAAATTTACCTACAACGGAGTGTAAAATCTGTTTATCAGATGAAGTGCAAGTACTTTTTTATCCTTGCAAACATTTAATATCTTGTGTTTCTTGTGCTCTGTGTTGTACAAACTGCGGTGTATGCAGAGAAAAAATAGATTCATTCGCAAGAGTGTTTCTATCTTAGCAAACATTTTAAAAATCGTCACGTGGATCAGTATACCTCCTGGGGAGATTACCATGTTAAAAAAAAGTATCAATGCGCCGGATAGCTGTACAGCATGATTTTTTTAAAAATCAACTGTGGTGTGGAAACCAGCTATAAATTCACCGAAAAGCTGTACAACATGATTTCTTTAAATCAACTGTGGTGTGGAAACCAGCTTAACGGTTCTTTTTAAGAACCTGAAGCGATAAGCTACAAGTCGTACGGTGTTATTGTAGAAGTTGAAATTTACTTCCCTATAATATACCGTTAATTGGAAATCGACTTTAAGCTTTTGATCCTTTCGTAAAAAAATAAGTACTTCCAGTGATCGCATCTATCACTGGAAGTACTTATTTTTTTACGTCTATACCGTGACCTTGACCTACTTTTTACACCTTCAAAGTACCCGGTTAAATTACACGTCATAGTTCTGACGTCACAATTAGGTTTTTTTATGAGAAGGGAGGGGAGTAAGTCAAAAGGAGTGGGGATTCATATTATATATACAATGGTGTATGCTATTTTCTGTTTTATAATAAAAAGAGCTTCAACATGACTAACCCGCATACTGTTGCTTCTTTGAATAGAACTTATTTCAATCATATTTTCAACGACGAGTCTATAAATAAACTAGTGTCTTCGCACTTTAAAAAATATAGGTGGTCGTTTGAATGTCGAAACGAGTCGAAGACAAAAGTTGCTATTGTAGGACCGCGCGTTGAATATACTACTATACTTGATGGGAAGCAAGTTAAGGTTATTTTGACACCGAATGATATGGAGCATGGGGATACTGACCTCGTGCATGCACAGCCATATAAGAAACGTTTATTAGAATTATAAAGGTTCTTTTGAGAACCGGAAGTGATACGCTACAAGTCGCATGGTGTATTATAGTCAAGTAAATACTTGACTATAATATACCGTCTACTTTAAGCTTTCGATCGCTTCGTAAAAAAAATATGGTACCCCGATGCAATCGTTTACGATTGCATCGGGGTACCATATTTTTTTTACATCTTCAAAACGACCTTGGAAATACCACATGTACCCATTCAAAGTAACCCGGTTAAACTTTTTTTACAAAAACACAGCCTCCAACATCAGAACTTAACGTCATAGTTCTGATGTCACTATCCCACGTCATAGTTCTGCCGTCATAGTTCTAACGTCATAGTTCTGATGTCACTATCCCACGTCATAGTTCTAACGTCATAGTTCTGACGTCACTAATTACCCACGTCACTACCCGCGTCACTAATTACCCACGTCACTAATTACCCACCCCTCCCCCAATGACGTCATAAAACAAAATGGCGGCTTGCACCCGCCTTTCCCTCTACTGACAAATGTTGGGGATATGGCGTGTGTATTTCGATCTATGTCTTACATTATGTACAGGTTACAGCTACCCCCACCACCAAACTTAGATCCAAGTGCCTCTGTCCTAATCAATCATCATTTCCATAAAAATGACTGTTAACAAATTGAAAAAATGTAAACATTATGAACAAAATTAGGGATTTTGTGGTTTGCATTGGCATCGCCATATGTTTACCGCAGGGGTTGGAGAGTGAAGCGTGCAGAGCCCCTAGTAGAAAATAAAAGTGCGAAATGTAGATTTATCTTCGTATACCAGGAATAATTACCACTCACCACAGAATCCAGTAAAACGACTTTTGATAACAACGTTGCAAAATTAAACAATGTTAGCTCGTTGTTAACGCACATGTGAAAGTTAACAGCTAAAATTAAGGGTCTTCTATACCTTGCGTAAAACAGCAACAATATGCACTTCGTACTACCGTGTTTCGGACGCCGTTTTTCAACCTAAAAAGTTGTGAAACATCTTAAATTGTTCTTAAAGTCTTTGTTATATCTCATAATTGAAAGAAATCGACGGCAACTGTAAAAATCGATTTCTTTTAACGCATTTTTTGGGCGTTTTAAGAAACAATTTCCATATTTTAAGCTAACACGTAAAAAATATAAAGCCTTCTTTATAACTTAAAGTAGTTTCCCAGATTATTAATTTATAAATAGAATCCGAAACACGGTATTACGAATGCATGTTTCAACGATTTTGCGCCTTTAGTCACCTTTCGTATTGAAATCATACGGCACACTCGGGAGTTTTCTTCAAAATAAAGAAGAGCCTTAAAACAAAAATGATTCGTCTTTGTTACGAAAATGAGGCTTTAAGTTAGTTTAAATTTTTTCAAATTAGTCCACGTTGTTTTCTAAAACAGAATTGCAACCCGTCCCCTAAAAGAAAACCCCTGAACCTAAACTAAATTACAGTATCCAGTTGCAGTATGATTTCAGCTCGTAATGCTAATCTGACAACGCTTACATAGGCCTACCTATGGCTATATGTTCGCTACGTTAATTCGTCTAGTCAACTTTTTTTTTGTTCTTATTTCTTTTATACTTGTTTTAAATTGTTTTATACTTGTTCATATTGATTTGTGGTTATATCTATACTAATATTATAAAGAGGTCAAATTTGTTTGTTTGTTTGTATGTCTCTGGAACTACTGAATCGATTGAAAAAATAGTTTTACTAATAAAAAGTTACACTGTACCTGAGTAACATATGCTAATTCATTTTGATAAAATTATTTTTTATTTCAACATTTGTAAATTTAGTCGGACAAAATCTGAGGTTATGCCTAGACTGATGAACCAAAACATGTATTTACAATTATTAATTATCATAGCAACTAATTGAATAAAATAACAGATGAAACAGCTGTTTTCACCAATATTTCCATTAACGGCTGATTTCAAACTTTGAAGTAATTATTTGTATTTCTAACTTTTAGGTAAGGTTTTCATTGAAGTGTAGACCTGAGCCTTGCTGGTTCTTTTAACCTTTATTATAACTGCTGTTATAAAATATACGAAATAATTTGATTTGAACAGTTAGCAGTATGTACCATCTTAGCTTTGTGGTTATTATTAATCCTACACCTTTATTAAAAAGAAAACATAACATGATTATGTGTATAGAAGGTTCCAACTGGATTGGCGTGCGAAGCACGCAGGGGTTTCCCTTAGTCTTTAATATCTTGTTAATGATAGTTATTTTGTACTTTTTTCGTGGCTGTAGAGTGTGTACTTTCTTTTGTTTAGCACAAACATATTTTATCCTGCATTTTAAAATTATTTATCTCATAATTTCTATAATATTTGTATCACCGCGTTTGTGTGTGTGTGTTTTATACTCAGTTTTTCTTTTGCAACGTGAAAAAATATCCTTTTTTTAGTCACGCTCTTCTACAAAACACCAAGTCCTTTGCTTTTTCTGTACACATCTCTTAATCTAGAAGAGTTAATTTGAGTAGTAATGATCCTTCTGTTAAGCACGTGAAATACATTTTCAAGTATTACAAAATAGCTTAAAAGTGTAAAACATCATGAAAAAACCCTCTATCATATCTCCTTAAAATGTAAATCTTATATTGTCTATCATCCTTTACAAGAAACCCCCTACACGTGTTTGACTGCTAAAATTGAGCAGACTTAGCGCTCGGCCTAGGTCTCACACTATTCAATTGACAATTATTCTACTTGTATTGAATATTTCACCAAAAATTATCTAATCGCAATAAAACAAAAACCATTGGAAAGGAAATTATTTAAACTTTAATTTTTATATTTACAAATTTGTTCCAAAAGGTATATTTACTATGTAATCGTCGTTTTAAAATTGTAGTTTTCTAAATCAATTGATGCCGTGCTAGAAAGCAATAGGAAATTACACAAATACGTCGCTTCTCTAAGGCTCAATATCGCTCGACAGAATTGTTTTGAAAATAATGTAAAACCTTTGAATTCTGCAAGATTTTAACTTTCTAAAACTGCCTTTTGATCAGATGTCACTTTAATAGTTCCGAAAGTATAGAGTTTTCTATAAACCCTTACAATTGGACAGTTTTCAAAAAAAGAAAAAGCACATTTTGCATTCCAGATAACTGTTAAAATTCGATATATTTGTATAGATATGTATGATAGATAGATGTACAATTCGATGGATTTGTATGTTTACATCGATTTGTTGGGAAACACAGGAAGTTGTATAGGCTTGGTACGTGAGAGGTTTTATTCGTTTTATCTAATTTTGTGATTCAAGTAAAACTACGTGAAATACGTTTATAAAATAAGAATTTACTAGTACTGTATACAGTTCAATTCTTTGTTTTATTCTCTACACTTTGTTATAATAATATTTCATTTTTGGGCAAAGCATATATTCCTAAATTACTATTCAAACTAGGCCTAGTTTTGTTAGCAGTCTTGTAGTAGGAACATAAAAACTAGTGTTTTCAAAATAATAAATTTTAAATTGATATATATTTGTATACAGTTCTATTTAGAACTAAATTTAAAAAATTTTGTCCATTTGAAAAAAAATACAAAAAAATGTTTACTACTTTTTATATAGGCCTAAAGTTGAATTTTTTCCTTTCATTACTGAACATTTTTTGTTACTTGAGCTAATAACTTTGTACACTTTACATCAATCAATTTTTTACTGGCATATATGAATTCTTTGAACCTTTCTCTTCAAAAAAAGCTATGGAACACTTTTGGATTAGTTTATAATTACTATATTTGAAGAATTTTTGAAAATACGCTTGCAACACGCACAGAAATGGCTTGGCATTGCAAAAAATAGCATGAACAGTTTAAGAGTTTTAAAGAAAAATCTCGTTTTCTACATATCCTGTATGTTCTACTAAACTTTAGCACCACCCTGTAGATAGCCAAAGTTAAGGTTCTTCTTCGCCCTGGGGAATTCTCCGAGTGTACAGTGTGATCTTAATAAAATTGGTCCGAGTACAGTCAGTGACTTTATGAAGGCGGGGAAAGGACGATGCTGGACTGAAATCATAAGTCTCAGCGTCTGGTAATCGTCCACTTATTGTTCCCTACTCTGAACACCATCCAACACACGAGTGTACGAGACAAGTTTTGTAGATTGTCTAGTAGCGCCACAGTCGGCTTTAATCGCAAACTACGAGATATTTAAAACATGCATTCGTAATCTCTTGTTTATGATTCTATTTATAAATTGAATAATCAAAGAAATAACTAAATTATTAAGAACCTTTATATTTTGTAAGTGAAACTGCGGAAAATGCAAGGTGAAGATAGCCCATAAGGGCTTACAGAGGAAAAATACTCCAGGGAAGATACAGTAGAACTCCAGTTATCCCCATTCTGATAGTCAAAAATTCGGATAGTTGGATTTTTCCCGAAAAAAGGGTATATTTTAACCTCTTCGGGATTGGCTTCGAGTTTACGTGACTAGAGTAAACTATCAGCACATACTACGGTCGCGTATACACTTTTTATAACTTTAACGTTTGATTACTAAAATCACCTTAAGGGTCGGCTCTAGCTGTCGGCCATGTTGGCTGACACTCCATAAGACCAATGTTAAATTAAAATCCAAATTTTTCCTTTATTTTTGATCGGAAAATTATAAACGATATGTCATTTTAAAGCTATGGTCAATATGCATGCAAATGGCTTTTTAAAAATTAAGAAAAATATTTTGTTTAATATTTATTGACAATTTAAAACATTGATTTTTAATATTTTTGTATGTTGTCACTATTAATTATAGCGAAAAACTACCAAGCCATTCGCCTGAAGAATTTCGTCCCCAAGATTTTGGTATTTTTTTTAAACGCTATTTGAACAATTGCGGGTTTTAAATGGATTTAGGCTGAGCAATGTCCGTGTAACCTACCGCCGCTATAGGGTGATTTTAAATATTTTTTACGTTGTAACTATTAATTATAGCGAAAAATTACCAAGCCATTCGAATAAAGAATTTTGTCCCCAAGAGTTTGGTATTTTTTTAAAAACGCTATTTGAATAATTGCGGGTTTTAAATGGATTTAGGATGAGCAATGTCCGCGTAACCTACCGCCGCTATAGGGAGTCGCAGGTTGCTTTCTGTTTTACTAGAGCCGACCCTTAAGGCTCGGTTCCCTACATTCAAAACGGCGAAGTTGGGTACCAATTTCAATGTTAAATAACCAAAACATTCCTTCACTATTAAGCATATTTTTGTGTTGTTTTCATAAAAAAAACGAAAGCTGTATTTTTTTCTTAAAGTAAAATAGATTATGGGTGTTGATTGCTAAGGTTTTTTTGCAATATCTTTTTTTGCAACTGAGTAAAAAATTAAAAATATTAACTATTTTTTACTATTTATATCATATGTTTATGAAAACAATAAAACGGTTTTTGCAAATGTATTCGACAATCAACATCCGCATATGACAGTACTTCAAAATGAAACCAAATTTTTTAATTTATTCCACCAATTAACGGGGAAAAAGACTTATTCTGTAGCATTGCTCTTATGGGAATCAGATTCAATATGGCGGACAGGGTAGCGCCCCCTTAACACGTTCACTGCTAAGGACGTACATATGAGCTTGACACTGAACACTATGAGAAGCGGCCGACGCACAGTACATTGCGTGTTTCGCACGCCAACCCCCGTATTGGGAGTATTTTCAATACACAGATTGTTGCGTTCTTCGCACGCCAATTTTAAGCCTATGTGCAATAGACAGAATCATTATTTTGAAAATCGCTGTACTTTCCCGGCTTAGTTTTTTTCTGAAATTCTGAAAGCGATTCGGATAATCAGCGATTCGTATAGTTGGAGTTCGGATAATTGTAGTTTTACTGTAATTAAATTACAGAGATACAGCATTTCGGTCCGAGAGAATAAAGGACCCAAGTACCGGTCAAACAAGATTGAAAGCGTTGTTTACACAAACAATATTTTATAGAATTGATTATTCAATCGTTTCAAATGAAACAAACAAACTGCGTGTGTACAATTTAATGAACTCCTACAACGTTATTTTTAACTAGGTTTCCGTAAAAGGACACTGAATTCCTTATCGAGGATATTTGATTAACATTTGACATTTTGTCAAGAATTCTTGAGTACTTTCTCATGACCTTGAGCACAGCTGATCTGCCACCTGTTGTACCGGATTGCAAAACGTATACCTTAGCGAGTCTATAAACGCCTTACACAGAGTTTAGTAGCGTTGAACCGCAATTACGCTGTAATGCTGTTAAATACAGGGTGTGCGGGTACTTCGTGGTTTTAAACTGTCGAAAACCTAATGTTAAAGATTTTGTGTAATACAGAGAAAGAGTGGAATGGAAATATCTACATTGCCTTTTATTATAAAATGGTGAGTGGAAAATTCTGGGCATACCTCGGTTTCTCAAATTAGAAACTAAACGAAGCAATAAAATATGTTAAAACTCTTATGCCCCCGTGAAAAATCGCAGGCAGGTTAATTAGATACACATCAGAAATATATTATTTAAAAAACAAACAACATTAAGGCCTACTTATCTAGGCCTACCTAATTATGCTGACAGGGATTTTTAACTGGGTAAATGTGTACAATAATAAGGAATATAAAACTGTAGGCCTGTTTGTTAAACATTTTTATTTACATACGTTATTATATATTTAAAGAAAGATAAAAGTACTATCTTTTAATTGCTTTTTATTTTACATTGATGGATCAAAATATTTGATATTGATATTATAGTGAAGAAATTAATAAACGAATTTTTTATATGTTATACGAAGATGCACGAATGATTCCGAAGTTAAAGGAATAGGTGTCTCTTCTTTAAATTTGTATAAACAAATAATATATTGATGATAAGAGGTTGTGTTTACATACAGTTTATAACCTCAAAGCAAATATTATAACGTATATTATAGCATATATTAGTTCTATTACTCATATTTAAAAAAAATCAACTTCACAAGAAATTATAACGATTGAAGTTGTAAACACAGCCCCATACTATAATCTGCGCCGAGTTTGTTTAAATATTACAGATGATGGTTGAAATCAGCTGTTATATTAAATGTTACTCACGTACGTACGTACACTCGCTTTTATAAAAGTTGATGTTCATTAAGTTACTGTGTCTTGTACTGCTTTGTGGTAAAATTTGATTCGCAGCAGATTAAGCCATACGAAGGGGAAACATTAGCGGGTCAGGCATGTACCAAGGTAGTAGCTGTTATTTTGCTTTCAATTTAAGAAAATCATAATCTAGTCTATACAGGATGAACAAAGACCAATACGTTTGCGGTATCTACAATACTGACGGAGGTCCCTGATTCGCACGCCAAGCCCTTTCTCTACACAACATTTTGTCAAATATAAACATAATAACATTATAAATGAACATAAAAATGTGTTACCTCACAAAAATAAATTGTAGTTGCAGATTTTGAGAAGAAAACGCAACAATTTTTCTTTAAGAATTGCAGTCAGATCTGTTCTCTACAAACAGCAAATTTATTTGACATTGAATAGCAAGACGCAGGCGAAGCTGCAATAGGATGAAAAACTGCCTAGTGAAGTTAAAAGCAGTTTTCAGCCCGTCATTTTTATTGATCTTGTTTAGTATTTATTGATTGATACTTTTCACTTTCTCACTATACTATAGTATAGAGAAATTATAATGATCGCAAAAAAATCGATGTAGAGATTTTTGTCTAAATATCCGTTTTGGGACCCCTGAGTCCAAAAAGTGGTTTTTACAAAACTGTCTGTCTGTATGTATACAAAGCTAGAGTGAAAACTATTCAATCGATTTCGAACAAATATGCACCAAACATGTCAATTAGGCCTGTATAGATGTATGAACAAAGGTTTTGAAATTGTTTGAAAAACAACCCTCTTTTTGGCCAACAAAACCCCAAAAATCAGTTATTATTTTTTTAATAAAAAAAAGCTCTAACGATTTTGATAAAATTAGGCTTATTTGTAGCCCTTAATGTACCCTAGCTAATAATAATAATAATAACTGATTTTTGGGGATTTTTTGGCCAAAAGGGGGGTTGTTTTTCTACATTTTTCAAAACCTTTTTTCGTGCATCTATACCAGGCCTAATTGACATGTTTGGTGCAAATTCGTTCGAAATCGATCGAATAGTTTTCTCTCTAGCTAATGCTAATGATAATACATTTTATTAGTACTTTAATAAAATACAATTAGTACTTTATTAGTAGTCCTACTTTAATACAATTATGAAATCACAGTGAATCTGTTTGATAATTTAAATATGTTTGTGAGAAAGTATGTGCCAGTTTCTGGTACCGTTTATTTCAGTTGTTTTTTCTTGGGGAGGGGGATAAGCCCCAAATGCCCCCCACCCCTCTTCGCGCCAAAAGATGTTGATAATATTTAAATTATTTAAAACAATTTTGAATGGACTCGATATTGTGTAAACCAAAGGATAGTGCATTTTGTGTTTTCCTATCTTATTTAAATCACCATTGCAGTAAGAGTTGGTCGAATCAAAAATGATTTCTTAGTAAAGTTTAAAATATTTGGAAGATTCGTAATAACTTTAAACTGATTTCGTACTGAGCGTACTAAGGCAGTTACACATTTTTGTCACCTCCTATTTTTCCACCCAGTGCTGGCTTTAGGTTTTGCTGGGCTCAGTGCAAACTTCTACCAATGAATACTTAAATTAAGTATTCATTGCTTCTACTGCGGGGCACCTCAATTTGGCTCCCATCTTTCACCCCCTCCCACCCGCTAAAATTACGACTACATATCACTTAAACGCAGAATGAAACATAGATAACAAGAGAGAACATGATGTAATATTAATAATTCTCAACTGTTAAAGAAAATTAGAAAATAAATTTCTCTATTATTAAATGAAAACCATCTTACCATTGGGGATTTTATCCAGTTTAATATTCTTGTGTGCCTACACAATTGATAATTACTATCTAACAACACTACACTATCACACTAGACTGATTGCTGTTATAGTGGCAATTGTATTTACAAAAGCTCTCTTCTATACTAATATTATAAAGAGGTAAAATTTGTTTGTTTGTATGTAAGGGGGTAGGCCTAACCTCTGGAACTACTGAACCGATTAAAAAATAGTTTTATTAATAAAAAGCTACACTATCTCTGAGTATTTATTTTATTTTTAATTTCTTTACTTAAATTATGTTTAGTTCTCATAAATTAATAAACTTCTGGAAAACTCGAGAAGGGTTACACTGATTTAAATAAAAACCCGAACCACAAAACAAGGAGCAAAAACTATAACTAAACAACTAAATTGTAAGTTAAGTTTAATACCTTACCCTTATGTACATTTCGATGACATGGTCATCATCCTCAGAGGGTTTTAACACTACTCTAAGTTAAATTAAACTTAACTTACAATTTAGTTGTTTAGTTATAGTTTTAGCTCCTTGTTTTGTGGTTCGGGTTTTTATTTAAATCAGTGTGATTTTGTCGCCACAGTGCTCTTTTATTTGTTTAATCGAGAAGGGTTGTTTATAGCACCAGCTAGTACATTCTACTTATTTTCTATTACTAATATTATAAAGAGGTAAAATTTGTTTGTATGTAGGGGGTGATCTCTGGACTACTGAACAGATTGAAAAAATAATTGTACTAATAAAAAGCTACACTATCCCTGAGTAATGTAGGCTATAATTCATTTCGATAAAAAAACATCTGGTGTGCACATCACACAACTTTCCTTACCAAAATAGATGCTGTATCAATTATCAAATTTCTCGAGCGAGAGATTGATGATACCATTTTCGAGTTAATAGGAGTATCCGTTTCGAAGAAAGCGGTACTAACTTCAAAACGGTTAATCCCACGGACCTGATTTTGGTCTCAATCGATTTCTAACCTCACAAAATGTCAAATTTGATACCAAATACGGCTAGTTTAAAAAAAGACATTTTTACCCCCAAAAACGCCCTTTTTGGGGGCAATTTTTGAAAAAATGGAAAAAGTTGAGTGGGGTATCGTTTTTGACATTATTTTGGACGCTAAATTGAATGAGGCCATTTTCAAGTCGATAGGAGCAGCCATTTCAGAGATAAAAACAAAATAACTTGTTTTTTGTAATAACTTTTTTCAACGAATTTTTAACGGTCTTTCGCGTACATAGGGTGTTAAGGGGGTCGGAGTAGAGTATGTTAGCAAAGTTTAATCAAAATCGTTAGAGGGAATTTGGAGTAAATACCAAAATGTGCTAAAAACTGCTCCCACGGTAAGACACCACCTCCGATTTGCTTCAAATTTACATGGGTTTAATTGTTTACATGTTTGAAGATATCCTGTAAATTTCAGTTCGATCCGTCCAGCCGTTTGCCCTGTGCACTCCGGACACACACACACACACACACACACACACACACAGACACACAGACACACAGACAGACCAATTGCCAAAAATGCATTTTTTGGACTCAGGGGGCCTTGAAACGTAAAGATATTATGAAAACTCGACATCGTATTTTTGGGTCGATCGCAATACTTACCTTACCTAGTATAGGGTAAGGAATAGTATATTTCATTACTAGTACCGAAAGTAGCACTTTCCGGTGCGCGCCCAAGTTTCACGTACGAGGCGAAGCCGAGTACGGGAATAATTGGAGCAAGTGCCGGAAAATCACTTTCGGTACAAGTTATGAACGGTACTTTTCATCACGACGCAAAAATACACACAATGCTGAAGAAGAAACCTCAGTAAAATGCAAACTATTATATTTCTCAATTAACATTTTTTTATAATAACAAATTTACTATAATAAGCCTACATAACAACGTAACAATTCCTGTTTTCGGTTTACATTGTTGAACAATAAGAACAGCTGATATAAATTGTAAGAATAAACGGCAAAGCGACGTCAGAGCGCGTAGCGGGCAAATGGAAAACTAATTGAGAGCAAGGGAAAACAAATTTAAAGCAAGGGAAAATCAGCTGATCGTTTTTCCCTTGCTCTAAATTAGAGCTTGGGAAACGATCGTTTTCGTTGCTACCAGCTGACATCGAAAGTAGCTACTTTCGGTACGGAGTGATGAAAAGTAATTATTTCAATATTTGTAAATTTAGTCGGAAAAAATCTTAGGTTAGGCCTAGACTGATAAATCATAACATGTAATTACATTTATTACCAAAGCAACCAATTGAATAAATATTTTCATTAAGAGCTATTTTCAAACTTTCAAGCAATTATTTAAATTTCTAACGTTTAGGTTATGTTTTTATTAAAGTGTAGACCTGAGCCTTGCTGGTTCTTTTAACCTTTATTATAACTGCTGTTATAAAATATACGAAATAATTTGATTTGAACATTTAACATTATTTGCCATCTTAGCTTTGGGGTTATTAATAATCCTATACTCTAATACGAGCAATGTCTGTTTGTTTGTTTGTTTGTTTGTTGGTTTGTTTGTGTGTTTGTACGAGCAATCTCGAGATCCAGCGGAAGGATTTTGCTGAAACTTTGGGATTAGAGGCTTTTGGGACTAAAAAATCGATTGGTGAAAACCACTACCTCAGGAAAACTCGTATTTTTCTGAAAAACTCATTTGAAAATTGAAAATTTTTAACATTGGGGTTATGTAATTTAAAATCAATAGGATACATATGACAAACATCAGCTGTTTCCTATAATATTTCCATCAGCTGTCTCCTATAATTTTTTTTTGTCTTAAAGGTTATAATTGTTTAAAGCTTGAAATCAGCTGACCCGTGCTAATATTTCGCGAGTTATGAGTAGGCCTACAAAACAGTACTTACCTGATTTGTATTTACATACATTTTCCTATAAAAAAAAAAAAACACAATTAACAAAAATACCGAGTAATGCTCGGTCGCCCAGGTACTAATATTATAAAGAGGTAAAATTTTGTTTGTATGTAAGGGGCAATCTTTTGAACTACTGAACCTATTGAAAAAATAGTTTTACTAATAAAAGCTACACTCTCTTTGAGTAACATAGGCTAGAATTAATTTCGATTTAAGGGTTAAAACCACCCCTAAAACAATTAATATTAATTGTTATACTTTCCTTACAGCTAGAGAGCTGACGTTTTGTACATTTATTTCTTACAAGATACATAGATAAAGTAAACTAGATTAGCATTTTGTCACGTACTGCTAAGGGGTGAAGATGTGATCACAACCCCTAAAACAA
The DNA here is from genome assembly GCA_018207615.1 of Philaenus spumarius. Classification (NCBI taxonomy): domain Eukaryota; kingdom Metazoa; phylum Arthropoda; class Insecta; order Hemiptera; family Aphrophoridae; genus Philaenus; species Philaenus spumarius. The sequence goes on along the minus strand of JAGFPH010004432.1, from coordinate 66,722 downwards.
TAAAAATGAAGTGTTATATTTTCCTTAAAGTTAGAGAGCTGAAATTTTGTACATTTATTTCTTACAAGATACATAGAAAAAGTAAACTAGATTTACAGTACATTTTGTCGCGTGCTGCTAAGGGGTGAAAATGCAGTAAATATGTTGATTATTATACTTTCCTTAAAAATAGAGAAGAAACCCTTAATAAATTAAGGAATTTAAAAATAAGAAATCACTATGTTACATCCTAATTAAAATAAATAAGACATATTAGAATTAAATAGTAGGGCCTATTTATATAAACCTGTTTGCATTTGCTTCGATGCAAGTCTCCGCGGGGGTTGGCGAGCGAAGCGAGCAAGGGGCGGAGCCGTCTAGTTATTCATATTTTATAATTTATCTGGCAAACTTATTATTATTTTTTTTTTTTTGCGGGGCCCTTGACAGATCGCGTTCTGTTTGACAAAGCCTTAAAGGTCGCGTGAGCTCTTAGGCTAACAACAGACGAGACACCGGTGTACAGGACACTGTCCGGTGTCCCAGCTTCTCGCGGGGAGAGACACCGTAGAGCCACAGAATCTGGTAGCGCGCTACTCAGTGTCTCATCTGTTGACACAGATTTAATTGATAGTACATTTAGTGTCCCGTACACTAGTGTACCGTACACCGGTGTCTCGTCTGTTGTTAGCCTTAATTTACAAACTGGTATCAACACTTTTCAGCATGACAGTGAGTTCTCTGGTTGCATTATCTTTTCTCCGTTCTGTAACTAACCGGCTGATTTATTTAAATTCAAATTAAAGACCCTAACCTTTTCAATCAGCTTACTCGATTAGCCCTTATCCAAGCACAGTAACTGCATTCTGTTTTCTTCGCCTTGCATTTCCTTACAAGACGCCGTAACATTTCCTCAGTACTTTATTTCCATCAAATCTACAATTTACTACTCCATTCACCTTGTCCGATGCCTTTGTTTTGTCAGCTAGGAAAGGCCTTGACTGTCGGCTCAGCTGTTTAGTAGAGGTACTGTAATAGTAGAATGACGTAATGCTGTACTCGTTGAGGTCATTGTATTATTGTAATTAATCTTTGTTTGGTTTGAAGGAATTATAGAGTAACTATCAATTCGTATAACCTGAGTTACCTCGGTCTTTGTTTACATTGTCCCGTCATTTAAGTTAAAGTATATAGAGGTAATTTTTTATTTCTTTATTTATTCCATAAATCAAATTTTACATAAAAGTAATTAAACAAAATATACATCTATGGATCAGTGCCCACATAGACTCGAGGCCTGTGCGTGGACACGAGTCGTGCACAACATAACTTTACAATAATTACTTTTATGGAAAAAGAAGAGAGAAAAAATGTAAACCCACAATTTAAAAATGTACACAAATTATAAATACGAGCAGCTCTAGAACAACAACGTCAGTGCAGTGTCCACACAAAAATGCCCTTACAAAGAATCAGAAGTAGAACGCGAGATAAAAAATATAAAAAGAGCTACACATAAACATAACTTTATACTCCGAAGAAATTACGGACTCACCATAATCCCTCCCTACTTCACCCAACCATAAAGGACTTACTTTTATAGGCCTTAACTTCTAATTTTGAAATAGTCTCAGGTTTCTTGGAAAATTACGGAAAATCATCTGTGACACGTGACACGTAATATGAATTAGTGGTGGATACAGATCTATAACGCCTATCTGTTGTTATACCCACTTGTGAATGTCGTGTAAAATGCGAATGACTTGAAATGGAGAAAATGGAATTTAAATTTTCATGTAAAAAGTTAAAAGATTTTTTAACAAAACGTTGTCTGATATTAAATACGTTAATACAGTCATACAGCTCGTCAGATGGATGTCTTTTTGGTTTACGCAAGCCATCTTCGTAATGACATCTAAGGGAGCCGGTATGGATTTGCAGGCGCACCCGCAAACTATTGTCCCCCCCCCCCCCAAGCAAAGATTGGCAATATGTAAAGTACAACTGTCTTATTTCATGAAAGTATAATATTTCATTTAAATTTCTAAAAACATAGATTAACTTTCTAATTTTACGACTCAAATAGTCAACATGTGCCGACCAATTTAAGCGTTTATCAAACAAGACTCCCAAGTATTTGTAGGAGTCAACTCCATCAATGCTACTACAGCCGAAGAGCTTACTTAGGCAATTCCCACACGAATGTAACTGATATTATTTGCCAAATCTCCCTGATCCTTTATTTAGCCCTTATACAATTTTGACACGATCAGTCGTTTTTCCAATATGGAGGCCGACTTAAATTTTTTTACAGAAATCCTCACTTGTTATTGACATTTTTTATACACCTGCTGATTTAGGAATGGTGTTGTTGCAGTTTTTAAAGTTCATATTTTGTTTATTTATGCTGGTGAATTTGCGTATTCCCGTTTGTAAAATCAAGATCAAAATTTAATTCGACATAGTCTACGAAGTGTAAATACTAATGAAGACTGAGAGTGAAATAAATAATTTGTGGAAAATCATACAAATTGACTCAAATTTGATGTTTTTTAAGCTTAAGGGGATCAGCCTCCTTCAGTACCTTTTTTAAATGTTGTTTCTTTTAATTATACGATGTTATTTTTGTACTTACCAATACATCAAAACAAGAGGTTTCCAAAAAACAAAAAACATTTTTTCTCCACTGTTTAATTTTTATGGTATTTTGGGGCACTTTTTGTAAGTTCAAAAACTTTGAATAACATTTTTGTTTTATGATCCATTAAAATTAAATTTTTTTATAACATTTTATACGTACTAATGCAACTTTTAGAGAATGGAAAATATGCTACCTTTTATACAAATTAATATATAGCCTACACATTTAAAAAATAAAAATAAAATCCTAACTTTAAAAAAATTCTAACTTTAAAAAATGTATTTTGGCTTGTACAATGTGTTTTATACTGTAAAATGTAGGTGATGGTATCGAGACCATGAAGTAAAAATTTCATTGTTATATCTTTTTTAGTTAAAAAAGTTATTCAAAGTTTAGTAATGTGAAACACAACAAAAATAATTAGCGCCAAATAGCAATCAAAGTTTATATTGACAAACATCTTGAAAATAAAGTCGTTATTATCTTCTAAAACTCTCCTGCTATATACGTTTTTCCTTTTTTGATCTTCTCTATTTCTTCCTCTTTCAACTTACTTTATTTTAAAAGTTGTCTATATTTCTTGTACTTCTTTAAGAGCTTTGCAAATGCGAAGGCGATGCCTGTCTCATTTCTTAGCATGCCTTGCGGTACTTGTGCCCGGAGATAGCTCAACTTGGTTCATAAGATGTGTCATGGTTTAGAGGTTGCCTTCATTATATACACAGATACCCTCACATACTGCAGCCTCAACCTTACTTTTTGCTGTAAATACGGTTTTGGGGATTTTACTAAAGATAAGTCCGTGTAAGGCCTAGTTGTCGTTTTGAGTCTTTCCCGCCGAGCATCTTTTGAGTAGGTTTAAAGAGTACTTTTAAAGTAAGTTTAAACTTCTAATAATCTTTGTCCGTGTTTGTTCATGAGGTTGTTTGTACCACATATCATGAATAAATAAGAACATAATCACATTTGAAAGAGCTAGGATACAAGCGGTTATACGAAAAATCCAAATTTCACCTGTCGCACTATTTTACTAAAAACGAGCAAAAGTACATCAAATAATAACCAAAACTGCTTGGAACTTAACACGCCTACTTTAACATATACTTGAAAAATAAATGATAAAATTAATTTGTTTTAAATTCCAAAAATGAGTTTTTAAGGAGGCCGGATCCCCTAAATCAGAAATTAATGTACTAAAAAATAATATTGCATAATTTTCCACAAATTATTTATTTGGACATTATTTTCCTAAACTGTGTGTTACTAAATGTTTACCTCGGAGTACCCCAGGATGGAAAATCACCACCCAAAAGTGCCCCAGTCTTAAATTATAACACTGCAAGCAAATGTTGTTGATACTGGTATTTTAATTGTTATCCTCTTGTATATTTTTGATTTTGTAATGAACGTAAATAATAATTTACATATACAGGGTGTCCCCGAACTCTGGTCCCTTTTTGTGGATTTGTTTGTGGGATCGAGACAATCATATATTTCACGTCTGTATGTCATTTTTTTACAAAACAATTGATATCTAGAGAACGATTTGACCAATTGATTTCAAACTTGACTTGAAGCTATACCTAGCAATGATAAATTTCAAGTAAAATAAGCGATTATATCCAATCAAGCATTTCTAAATGGCGTCTGTTTGAAAATTTCAAACCTGAATCACCCAAAAAATAAACGGTACCAGGAACTGGCACATACTTTCTCACAAACATATTTAAATTATTAAACAGATTCATTGTGACTTCATAATTGTAGGTGGGATAGAAGAGGTGATATTAAAGTAGGAGATTAACTAATAAATATTGTTGTTATTATTATTAGCTAGAGAGAAACAAATTTCGATTTCGAACAAATTTGCACAAAACAAGTCTATTAGTCCTGTATAGATGCACGAAAAATGGTTTTGAAAATTTTTGAAAACAACCTCCTTTTTGGCCGAACAAATGCCAAAATCAGTTATTATTATTATTATTAGCTAAACAAGAATTTTTAGAAAAATACTGTTTTCTGCATATGGTAGGGTACATTAAGGGCTACAAATAAGCCAAAATTGATCAAAATCGTTAGAGCCGTTTTTTTATAAAAAAATAATAACTGATTTTTTGGGGGTTTTTGGCCAAAAAGGGGGTTGCTTTTCAAAACCATTTTTCGTACATCTATATAGGCCTAATTGACATGTTTGGTGCAAATTTGTTCGAAATCGATCGAATAGTTTTCGCTCTAGCTTTGTATACATACAGACATACACACAGGCATACACACAGACATACAGATATACAGACAGACATTTTGTAAAAAACACTTTTTTGGACTCAGGGGGTCCCAATACGGATATTTCCACAAAAATCTCAACATCGATTTTTTTTGCGATCACTATACTTTTTCTATAGTCTACTGTATAGTGAGAAAGTAAAACGTACATTTTAACAAAAAATGTCAAGACACCATGTTTATATAGTGAAATATATGTTTCTTGATTCCAGGAACAAATCCAAAAAAGTGCACAAGAGAGTTAGGGGACACCGTATATGGTCTACTTAGAGACCAAATTCAGAGACCAAATTCTATAATACCCGATTTGGTTAAATTCTTGAACACAAGCACGACACACTTCATTCAAGTCAAACAATTAACTATTTAAAATAACACATTTGAAGAGATGCCTCTGATTTGACTCTTTGAGATAGTTATCCTGTTTCAGTATATTGTACTAGTTTATTAATTATGTAAAGGTCATATCTAATGTAACAAATATTAATGTGGGTATAATTTCACCTGTAATCTGTCTGCCCAATTTGTTTTTAATATCGTGACAACCGCGGTATATGGTTACCCCATCTTCAGGTCACATAAAATTAAAAACTTAAAACTATTTTTCTCCCTAGTGAGATCGTCGAAATCACAAATATCACGCACGAACGCACAGCACATAAAACTCAAATTAAAATTACGAAACGAACACATGTTGCTCGGTCGGGGATACCAACAACTTATAATTAAATATACACAGAATGTTCCTAAAGTATGGGACCTCGTTCGTAACTTTTAGACAACAGAAAGTAGAAATATGAAAATTTGGGAATGTCTTTGGATGATTAGTAACCATTTTTACAAACGTTCAAGACCAGCCCTACTCCTCCCGGAGGGCTCCTGTGGGAGGGGGGGGGGGCAGCTCAAATTTCTTAAATGTATACATAGAGCTTGTGATACATCATTTTCCCCCTTAAATCACAAATATTTTAATGCCAAGTAAAGTAAGGTACGACAATCCTACCCAAAATGGCATGTTGAACAATTGCGAGAGGGATCCAAACGTTTTTCGGCCGCCATTTTGGATAGAGTTGTCGTCTATTACTACTTTATGGGAGGGGAAATGGTATTGACAGTTTCTAAAAGTAGTTAATAATCATCCAAAGACATTTCCAAATTTTCATTTTTTTACTTTCCGTTGTCTAAAAGTTACAGACGGGGTCCTATACTTTTGGAACAACCTGTATTTGTTTAATCTATACAAAATCAAACAATTTACACAAAAACTAGATTTAATCTTTGTCGACTGTCGACTGATGAACCCTTTTTATAATATAAATAAATATTTGGTTTGCCACATTAAAAATGAATAAGCAAGGGATATTTATTTATTACGTCAGTTTTAAGATTTAATTCGTTAAACCTGTATGGGTCCAAGTCTATTGCAATATTTGTAGGCTTCTAAATGTGCTGAAGTTCCAATAAAATGTCTTGTAATTTTTTAAACAAGTTTAAGCGCTTACAATTCCTAAACTAGTGTATTCATAAAACAAGAATAAATAAGTCATAGCATTTTATGTAAAATCTTAAGACGCAATAAAAGCGGTAGTTTCTATGGATTATTTAAAATTCGGCGCTTATTGGAAAAATGGCTTATGGTATAAAAATTTTAATACCGCTAAATAAAATTTTAAAAAGCGATCGCTTCGCTATCCAAACCCCGCGGCGAAACAAATGCAGATTATTAGCGAACTTCCTTGGGGTTAGGAGTAGTAAATCATGGTCCCCAAAATAAATTTTGGGGTGTCAATAAAATTTGTATAAAATGTATATATATATGTGTTCGCACTCTAGAGGTTGCATTTTAAATCCGATTTGTTACAGACATTGGCTGTCTAAGTCGCTCGGACGAGTTCGTTAGCAAAAAATCCAACAACCAGTTCGTTTTTCGACCAGAAGTAACTATTTTACGTACGAGAATAAAACTTTTTTGGGGTTTTATCTAAAACAATAATTGTAGGATATTATTCTGCACATTTTGTTTTTTTACACGTTTTTATATCTCACTTGGTCCGCCAAAATTGATCAAAACGTAAAATACCATAAAAGTACCCGGTTCAAATCCATGTGGGTGCCGATGCGACAGATCCATCTCCTGACCCGCAAAGCGAGTTTTCCGCTGCGAGTGGAACGAAGGAGCGCGTGGTCGAAACTGGCGTCTTAAGTGTGGTCTGGACGAACCATCTCCTGTCGGTTTTTTCAACGAATCCTTTGTGTGTTCGCAGATCAGATTAGGACCTGTGTTTGAGAGGTTTGTAGTTTTTCGTGCGCACTGACTGTTGATTGCTTTATGAGTTATGGAGTGGTCAGAAGAAAAAATAATTAAGTTAATCGATGGATATAGGAAAAAAACTTCTTCTCTGGAATCCAACTAATTTGCAACTAATTTCTCATTATCATCAAAATAATTCCTCAGTTGCCTATTAGTTTTAA
>JAGFPH010004432.1:41844-57942 GCA_018207615.1 Philaenus spumarius | reverse complement strand
TTTCTCATTATCATCAAAATAATTCCTCAGTTGCCTATTAGTTTTAAGAAACCCTTTTGTATATATTCGATATTTTATTTCTAGTCTGAATTCAGAAAGTAAATTCAATTTCGATAAATAACTGGCCAACAGATTGTGAATTTTAAAATTCTTTAGTTTAATAAAAATATTTATCATCAATTACTTCTTTATTATTTCAAGTATTCTTTATTTTAATGTATAGCTAGCCTGTACAACGATCTTAATATTGCATTATTTATAACAACCAAGGCTATTTTAACTTCAGGCCTATTTCACATTTGTTTAAATTAACCCAACTTTGAGGCCTATGATTACTACCAGCAATATAGCGTATAGAAAAAGGTACGTACAATTTATTTACACACCTGTCTTGAGCGGAAATTGCAGTGCGGAAATAAGTGTCCTGTTTAGAAATGTGAGGTCCAATTTTATGCAGCAGGTTCTCAAAGTCAAAATGATCGCAAGTTTTCTTTGGATAGCTGGAGGTTTGTTGAGGCACACCGCACAGGTTGCAAGGCGCGAGAGTGTATACGCACATTTAGATGCAAACAAATTCTGCTAATACATTCTATATTATTTAGCGCCTTCGTGAGTAGAACAATTTCCAAAATAGTTGGTTGAAATCCTAATTCAGTACATCAAATCTAAACTTAATTTACGAAATTCGCTCAACTCACGGTAGCGGTTCAGCTGCGTGGTCAATTTATTTGTATAGTCTGTATTTTCAGGGAAATTATGATTGATTAGGATAGAGGTGTAGGGTAGTGGGAGGAGTTGTGACTTAAGCCACGCTACGATAAATTGTAACGATGTGGTTGTTAAAATTTATCGTTACAATAAATTGAAAGTGTGATTATTGTTTACATTCAACGATTTCTTGTCCAATCTTCATTGTCTTCACCTGCCCCGGATGTTGGCGAATATTACCTTTTGATAGTTCTTTCTTATAAACAGTACGCAATGCATAAATTATTTTAACAACAGTGTTTCCGTCTACCAATGGATCGAACTCCTTGTATTTTTGAACGAGCGCTGTGTGCGCAAAGTCTTTTTTATTCCTGTCGGAGAATTCTTTGCTCTTAATGTGCCACAAGCAGGGTAAAACTCCGATATAGTTCAATAAATGTAGTCAAGAAATCTCGATTAGTTTATTTGCCATGCCATCAGTTGAATAAAAACACGTAAAACGGAATCAACGAACTAGTAGGACAACCTTTCCGGTGAACCGCACATTCAAACTGAGTCAAATCGTAGCGATAAATAGCCGCTACTTGTTTACACGTTCCAATTTATCGTTACGATTCGCAGAAATTGTTGCCGGCCGGCTCCAACCATCCAATCCAATTCCAATTCCAATAAATCGCTACAATGTCCTGTTCACACGCAACGATAAATTGTAACGATTCGATTGTTACGATTTATCGTAACGTGTAAACCGGGCTTTATATCCTGACGCATTCACAGTAGGGTCAGAATTTTTTCGTGAATAACAAGGATTTTTTAATATAATAGGAAAATAAAAACAGGCACACATATTTATCACCTTATCAACAACCTAATTTAAAGTGGCGGGTGTTTAGAACGTGTGATATTAAACTTAAAAACTAAAAACGCACGTGAAATTGCTTTAACGAAATAGAGTTTGCATCTTTTTCTGTAGATCAAAGAATAACCGAGTTATGGAAAAACTGAAATTTTTCCCTGGTACTACTTGTCTAAAGCTCATGATTATGCTTTGTTTGAAGTTGTTACTGAATGTAATAATGGATGTTGAATTCTGTTAATAATTATTATTCTGACATTTGCTATCATTCATGTGCCATAACCACACGCTTAGCCTAGAACGAAAATATTTTTGGTTTTTTGTTCGTAGAAAAAGTACAAATACATTTGTTTGTCGGAAATTTCAATAACGGCATTGATCAGTGCTTGAAAATTATGTTTTAACTAGGGGAGACCTCTGCGTGCTCCGCACGCCAACCCCCGGTGCGACCTTCTAAAAACATATGTTATGTTTTATTTATGTGTAGGATTAATAATAACCTCAAAACTAAGATGGTAAATAATGTTAAATGTTCAAATCAAATTATTTCTTATATTTTATAACAGCAGTAATAATAAAGGTTAAAAGAACCAGTAAGGCTCAGGTCTACACTTAATCAAAAACCTAACAAAAAAGTTATAAATAATAACCTCAAAACTGAGATGGTAAATAATGTTAAATGTTCAAAACAAATTAGTTCGTAAATTTTATAATTTGAATAAATAATTCATTTCCTTTCCTTATAAAAATCAATATTTACTTCCACAAAGCAGCTGTATTAGTTAGTTTCTTATTATAAACAGCTGTTTTATATTAACATGTTTTTATAACCTTCTGAATACTGTAATCATCGTTATTTACATCCACGAAATCAGCTGGATTAGTTTGTTTCTTATTATAAACAGCTGTTTTGTATAGAAATGGTTTTTAAATATTTTCCATGTTAATCTTATGGGGAAAACCCGACCTTTGAGATTAGCTCACGCCATTAAGAATAAGAATTTTTGACATCTAAAACCTTATTGCAAAACTGCGAAATGAGACGAATTTTTTGAAACCTCAAACATTAAAATTGGTCCAGAAATAAGGAAGGAGTTGTGTTTACAAAAAACGGCTTCACGTATTATATATAAAGATTTAAATAATATGATAACTTTTGTAGTTTTAGTATGTTTTCTCTATTTTATTCCTGTATTTATATTGTAAACTGTTAAGATGTTATAATTTTGTTTAAAGTTTAAGATATTGTTTTATTTGGTGTGCAAGAAGGCTCCACCCCTGTTCGCTTCGCCGCTCGCTCCCAATTTACACTCGCAGCGAAGCAAACGGTAACAGATTATCGTATACTCGGACAGAGGCACTTGCATCAGTGTAGAGAGGGGAGTGGTAACGGAGACCTGAATCCAGATTCATGCAAATTAGGGCTAAATTTTTTGCACGAACGACAAGAATTTTATTATAATACTAGTTGACCTGGCAATGATTCGCTATTCCTTGATTTAATTTTAAGGGTGGTTATCCCATTTCATCCCTTTCACTTAAGTAATGGAATTGCAAATGTTTTTTTTTATCAAATAAAGAATAATATTAAATAATTTTAGATTTATAGTTTGTAGGAATTTAGTGCAATTTATTTTTAATGTGTAGCGGTAGTTACTACATTTAAATCTGTTTGTTTGTAGTGACGATATTCTTTAAAAACATCCTGGTACTAATAAGTGTAAATTGTAAAATTTTAGTAGTACAGAAAGGTAATTGAATTACTATTTAATTTTAAGGGCAGTTATTACATTTCATTCCTTTGACTTAAGTAATCAAATTGCAAATATGTTGTTATATCCCTTAAAAATAATATTAGATATTACATAATTTTAGCTTTGTAGCTTGTAGAAAGTTAGTTTAATTTATATTTATTGTGTAGGGGTAGCAACCCCATCTCAACCCCTTCCAGTTATGAATCTAAACCGTCCTGGGACACACTCAATCACACACAAAACATTTCATCAAAATTGGTCCAGCCGTTTAGGAGGAGTTCAGTGACATACACACGTACAGAAGAATCTATAGCCTACTAATATTATAGAGGTAAAGTTCGTTTTTTTGTTTGTTTGTTTGTATGCAGGGGGAAATCTCTCGAACTACTGAACCGATTGATAAAATATTTTTACTAATAAAAAGCTACACTATCCCTGAGTAACATAGGCTATAATTCATTTCGATAAAAACATTTTTTTTCGATATTTGTAAATTTAGTCGGAAAAAATACTTAGGTTAGGCCTAGACTGATAAATCAATTGTATTTACATTTATTACCATAGCAACCAATTGAATAAAATATCAGATAACAGCTGTTTGCTGTAATATTTCCATTAATAGTTAATTTCAAACTTTATATTGTATTTCTAACTTTTAAGTTAATTTTTTTTAAAGTGTAGACCTGAGCCTTATTGGTTCATTTAACCTTTTTTATAACTGCTGCTATAAAATATACGAAATAATTTGATTTGAACATTTAACATTATTTACCATCTTAGCTTTGGGGTTATTATTAATCCTACACCTTTATTATAAAGAAAACATAACATGATTATGTGTATAGAAGGTCCCAACAGAGTTGGCGTGCGGAGCACGCTGGGGTTTCCCCTAGTTATATATATAAAGATAGCATATCATTATTTTTCGTTTAAATGAGTTCCTCTTCTACTTTCAAAGATCTGTGACAATTTTACTGAGTTTACAAAGTTTATAAATATGATGAATGATGAATAGTATAATGCAGAACATTAAGGTTATACATGTAAATGTCAAGTATAATGCAAGACTTCTATTCTGGTTGCTTAGTGTGAAATATATATTACAAGTACATAGTATTAACCTTAAGCACTACCGGCACGTTAATGATTTACTACGTTGAACTTTCTTTGTCAGCATTTCGTCTGTCAGCTGTTGGCCTCGTTATTTCCACAATAAGGACATTTGTTATTAATTAATTACTTTTAGTTAGAACCAAGAGGAGAAATACTTTGTTACCGAACACCGTACTCTATTTGGATCGATCTTCATCCAAATAGTTTCTGAGACAAGTTTGCGACTGAAGGTTTAAGATACAAATTCGCGACAAAAGTGATTGTTTCCAGACGAAATGCAAATAAAAAATATGAAAAACAAAACACAAACATTAGCTTTATTTCTTTTTCAAACAGGTGTGTAGGCCTACCCCACACGGGAATTGAGACTATTGTCCGTTTACAGTTTAATTGATAGCATGGGCAGGCATTGTCCATGTTACTACTGAAATGGAGATCTTACGCTAGTAGACCGCATGAAAACATCAACCTCATAAAACTCATATTAACTAGTTATTAGGAATATGTTTCCTTGATATTGTTTTTTATTGATATTTTTATATTTTCAAGACTAATTTGTATTAATGTGGAACATTAATACAAAGTGAGAAAATAGTTGTTTTGTTTACATTTATTTTGATGGAAGAGCTGTTTTTTTAGGAAAGTAAATGATTGAATATTGTACAGCAATAACTGAATAATAATATTAAAACTATAGGAAAAATCTTTAAGTTCAAAATTTGTTAAAAAAATGAATTAAGGATTGAGAAAAATAAGCACTAACTTTAGTTTACAAAAAAACATCAGAGCATTGTGCTGTACTATCTACCATGGCCTAAATTCAGATGTATATAGTAACTGTAGGCTAATAATTATTTGGAGAGTATATTACTGTATTTGGGAGAATATATTTGCTTTCAGAAAACAATTTGTTAGAATTGAAATAGCACAGCAATTCAAGTTAAAATAAAACTAATGTAATGTTAGTTTTTTGTAGTTTAAACTTCATAATGGGGTTTACTCAAACATGAGGTGCGTTACTGAAATGAAGAAATTTGGATCTTGAATTAAACACTGAGACAGGGATATTCATAATTATTCATTGTGGTTGTGAATAAGAAGTAGATGTAGTTAGATCAGGTAGTAGCGCGGCAAGCCTCCATAAGGCCCACGCTATCAACTAAACTGTAAACGGACTATATCTAGGTACATCCGTGAGAAAGTTTAGCCGTCTGTATACTAGGCTACAGCTTCACATTTTAAAGTATAGTTTTAATCGTTTTTATATTGGAAGTTGGAGGCCAACTTTCGAATTTTTGATTTAACACCATATATTTTGTGATGGTTTTGGATTTTACTTAGTTCTGAATCAACTGATATTTGCTTTCGATAAACAACAATTTGCTACAATGAGAATGAACAGCTGATATTGAACATCTGTTATCAACTTCATTTTTCAAGTGTGACAAATCTATAGTTTTGTCACTTAATTCCTCTGCCTTAGGCTTTAAAAAATAAAAATTGTTGATTTTAAAAACTTTATTGTTTGTCTAAACAATGCTTTATTCGTGTTGGGAGCTTTTCATTGGTTCAAAACGTTTCCATACAGAAATATCATCCGCTCAGATAGGGTTTTTTTTAAAACTTTATAGCTCTCTTCTAACTTTGAACAACATAACATTTAGAACAAAAAAGTCTAAAAATAACTTATAAAATCCAAAACCATCATACAATATAAGCAATTAAATAAGAAATCTGAAAGTTGACTGCCATATTGGAAAATGGTGGCCAATTACAAATATTTTAACTACATATTTTTAGATTTCTCAAAAAGTAAGGAGAGGTTCCCCATTTAAAGTTTTCTGTCAGATTTATAGTTTACAAGATACCAATGGTGGCCTATTTAAAAAAAGACACTATTTATAGCTTTTGTTAACTGTCCCCCTTTTTTGATAATTTTGACACCTATACCATTCGGGCTACAAAAATGTACTGTTTTTTTGGTTATTTTCATTTAAAATGTTCAATAAGTTGATTATTTTTTTCAAACTAGTTCTGTACATTGATGAGTAGCGTGCAAATTGTCAACTCAATCGGTTTAGCCATTCTAGAGATAGGTCTGTAAATTATTTAGTAAAAACATGGCGACAAGTCGGAAACCGAAGCATTTTATGACCTTTGATTATTTTAACTAGGATTTCCTAGTTGTTTCAGATTTACCAAAATTAAAATTGACCTGCTAAATGGTTGAACAACAATGGATAGTAGGCATTTAACAAGTACGAAGATAGTGAAAGGTTAGCAATTGGCATGTACTGTCCATGCCATCAGTATAACAATTTCATTCCGGTAGCTAACTTATACGTGAACACCGGGACTATATTCTAGGTAGGGCTTAGTGGAAGCGGAAGTATACACATCATTTGACATGCCTGAAATAGAATCAGTTGATTATATGGTGTATTGGGTATTAAAATAGACACGATATCAATGGAGTCACGTTGACACCCATATCTCGCGACAAAAAGAAAACGCTTCAGAAAATATAATCTTATCTTATTAAACGAGCAATTCTTGTACATTTGTTTATAAATTTATTTCGGGGATCTCGCTAACAGCTCTAACAATTTTGATGAACATTTGCATATAGGGTTTTTTTGGCGTTAGGAATCGAATGCTCTAGGTCTTATGTCTGCAAAAATGAGCATAAACTCGGAAAAATGAGCATAAAATTTAAAATTCTGAACTTCTTTTATATACTACCTTTGAATATATATTAAGTATAGGCGAATAGAAAATATACAAGAATTGCACGTTTAATAAGATAAGATTTAACAAACATAAATCATTAACAATGTATCAGATGGTATAATTTTCAACTTATTTCTTTATTCAAACACCAAACGTAACTAAAACATTATTTTTGTGCTGTTATTAACCGTTCTGAAAACTCTCCAGTTTCTGCATTCTTTGCATTTCTATAAAAGTAATATAAATTATCTAATGATTATAATTATTATTTGTTATTTCTAAAATACATAAACAATATCAAATATGACCTAATCGTTGGATAGGTTACATAACCTATATGTATCTATAGAGGTTTTTGGACGTCAGGATTCAAATGCGCTAGGTTTTATATCTGAAAAAAAATTGTAAGAAAATGTTATAACTAATTACACCATGATTTTTTAAATTTAAATAAACAGAGTTCATATGTACGTAAGATCGAAAAATATTCATATTTATTCAGTATGCAATTCGTATTTACATACATTTTCCTAAAAAAAAAAAACAATATAAAAAAAATACTGAGCGATGCTCGGTCGTCCAGGTACTATAATATAATATAGTTAGGTTATATATAGTAAAATGTACTGTTTAAGATCGGAGGGGAAGTATGAGTAGTAACTAGCTTTACTAGATAATAATGAACTATATCTTGTCTCTCCCTTCTTATTCCGTGTATTCAGCAGGCTGGCATATTCAGACTCCTTCAAATAATATACATTTTCCTTTGTTGTCTTTCTAATTACGCACAGACTTATCTGCTTAAAGAGCGGAGTGCGGAGGGTACGTCCGTACCTGGCTGTTTCCAATCTGTTCACATGATACATGAATCATATACAATCAACAATTAATTGGTGACGTACGAATAGGTGGTAAATAATGTGGTAAAAATTATGTTTAATGTTTAGTATTCTAATTGGACGTTAATGCTAAAAAAATACGATAAGGTCCTTATTGTGTCTGCCTGGGCTGCTTGCCATTACAGTATTATAAATAGACTCATCAAGCTAACTAATTTATTACAATAGATTTTTAAGCTAACTTTCGACTGCTTGGGGATGATGGGACCAAATAACTACACTCCTGGGGATCTCATAGGACACTTAGCAATACTGAATGATCTAGAAGTGGACTTAAGGGTCTGCTCCAGTAAACGAGAAAGCAACCGGAAACGCAACCGCTTCTCGCTGTATCCCTATCTAAACAGTGCAATTTCTTGCAGCTGAACGCTTTGACATTGCCTCATTTCAAACCATTTTTCAAGTCTATCTTTTGTAATTGAGTGTTGAAACAAAAACTGAATATTCTTTATAAAATTTCGGATCCGGCTTGCAAATTATTTTTCATTATTAATTTTTTATTGTGTTGGGAAAAAAATTCAAACTTTGTACTTACAAAATGTTAATTACATAACAAATCAAAAGCTTTTAAAAAAATGTAAATTGCAAGATGCGGATGCTTCTGTGACTGTGCTTAAAATGAGACCTTGCAAACAATTTTATGATAACAAGTAAACGAAATAAAAGGTTTGAAATTTAACATTGCTCTTATGGGATACAAATCCAAGAAGGCCGCCACTACAGCAGACCCTTGTGTCGTGGGGCGTGAGAAAAAACACTTAATTTCGACAAGTGTCCAGGGGGGGGGGGGGGGGGGTTAGACCTCTTCCACGTCACGGTGTCCATGGATGGCTCCAAAATGATAAGCGCGCAGAGTAAGGGCAGGAGTCTCCTCTTATAGCGCCCTTTCAGATAGAGGTTGTTGCTAAAGAACTCTGTGCCCGAGAAATCCTAAAAAGAAGTTAAAGGAAGATAGGATTTAATGTGTTTTCTGATCACGGAATTATTTTCTTTTGAATCAAGTCTACTTTGGGACAGCTTCAAAGGAGTGAATGAAATGGCTAGGGAGAACGGTGTTACCACTAAATGGGTGGCTGGCTGGTCACGTAGGCATCAAAGGAAAGCAAATCAGTGGCAGCCGATTGTTTTGCAAAAGTTGGGGCCAGATAAAGGGGAACTTAATTTTTTTAGGGCAACAAAACATTATTTCTCATATACCAAACACTTACGAACTTGAAATTCTCAACATATTTACTTATTTTGCGTTAGGAAATTTTCGATACAAATCTACGTGCCCGTGAAAGTAAATCATCTATACAATATATATAAGACACAACCCATCACAAAATCTTCGGAACCGCAATATCTGTATATTTATATAAAGAGTACAAAATAGCCTATTCTGTTTTTTCTCAAACATCTCAGCGAAGTTTATGTAATAGAATGTGTAACTATTGTAAACCAAGATTCATCAGCACATTTCAAGCTCAAAACACATTCTAAGAACACTATCAGGGCCTTCAACCCATTGTACTTATTGTTTGAAACATTAGTCAATACAGTGTATGACTGGACCATTCTTTTGTAAGGTTGGTATGTCTAATCTTATAAACTGAGGTTAACAAAGCCGACGCGGACTTCCCATGGGCACGATTTGTGAATCACCCGCGATGGAAAGGACCGCTAGCCGGAAGCTTTGGGTTGGAGTCTGTCGTTCGTTGCTCCAAAATAGGTTAATATTTACGTCAGAAAAACTCTGGAATGTTTGAGAAATCTTCCATTGTCTTAATACAAAGGAGTATTCTAGGAACTAAATTGATGTTACCACCTTTAAATTGAATTGCGAAAGAAAAAATGTACAGTTGTAGGCATATACATAATAATTAATAACGTTAGATAATAATATTTCAAAAATTTCTTTTTGAATTTATAACTTACTAGGGGAACCCCTGCGTTTCAACCCCCTTGAAACCTTCAAACACATAATCATGTTATGTTTTCTTTATAATAAAGGTGTAGGATTAATAATAACCCCAAAGGTAAGATGGTAAATAATGTTAAGTGTTCAAATCAAATTATTTCGTCTATTTTATAACAGCAGTTATAATAAAAGTTAAAAGATCCAGCACGGCTCAGGTCTACACTTTAATAAAAACCTAACCTAAAAGTTAGAAAAAGAAATAATTGCTTCCAAGTTTGAAATCAGCTGTTAATGGAAATACTAAAGCAAACAGCTGTTTTATGCCATTGGTTGCTATGGTAATGAATGTAAATAAATTCAAGAAATATGTGTTGGTTCGTCCAGTCTAGGCCTAACCTAAGATTTTTCCGACTAAATTTCCAAATATTGAAATAAAAAAACGTTTTTATCAAAATGAATTATAGCTTATATTACTCAGGATAGTGTAGCTTTTTATTAGTAAAACTATTTTTTCAATTGGTTCAGTAGTTCCAGAGATTACCCCTTGCATACAAAAAAAATCACCTCTTTATAATATTAGTATGGAAAATAAGTAGAATATACTAGCTGGTGCTATAAGCAAACTTTCTCAAATTTTCCAGAAGTTCATTAATTTATGAGAACAAAACATAATTTAATTAAAGAAATAAATAAGTTTAAAAAAAAATTAATTTGAGTACTGACGCAAGAACGATCCTACGTGCACGTGCGCGATGATGAACTAACGCCTACCAAAATATTTATAACCCGTTTGTTTATGACTAGGGGAGACCCCTGCGTGCTCCGCACGCCAACCCCCAATGGAACCTTCTAAAAACAAATGTTATTTATGTGTTATTTATAATACAGTTATATGATTAATAATAATAACTTCAAAATTAAGAAAATAAATAATGGCAAATGTTCAAATCAAATTATTTCTTATATTTCATAACAGGAGTTATAATAATGGTTAAAAGAACCAGCAAGGCTCAGGTCTACACTTTAAAACCCTAACCTGAAATCTAGAAATACAAAAATAATTGCTTCAAATTTTGAAATCAGCTGTTAATGGAAATATTGGAACAGACAGCTATAATATTATCTGTTCTTTTATTCAATTTATTGTTATGGTAATAAATGTAAATACATGTGTTGGTTTATCATTCTAGGGCTAACCTAAGAATTTTTTCCGACTAAATTTACAAATATTGAAATAAAAAAAGGTTTTTATCGAAATGAATTATAGCCTATGTTACTCAGGTAAATTGTAGGTTTTTATCAGTAAAACTATTTTTCCAATCGGTTCAGTAGTGATAGAGATTACCCCCTACATACAAACAAACAAACTTTACCTCTTTATGATATAAATGTATAAATGGTATAAATGTATGAAGAGTTAATAGAAGAGCCATAAAACCTTCCAAAAATCACACTTATAAGGTTTCTCTATGTGTGTGTTAACGTGTATCTTTTATAGGTTAATAAGTAGCAGATTTTATTTAAAAATATAATTATTTACTTTGACTGTCATATTATTTTATAGAACAGCTGTTTTATGTTTTTAATTTATTCATTTAATACCAAATGTTTTAATGTAAACTGCAGAACAGCTGTTTTATATTTTTAATTTATTTATTTAATACCAAATGTTTTAATGTAAACTGCAGAACAGCTGTTGTATGTTTTTAAATTCTCATGTATTTCTTATGGGGATTTTTCGTTTTTCGGGGATTTCAAAAACGCCTTAGTTTTTAATTTTAGAAAAAACTTATATTTTTCCCTCGTTCTTTGAATCGATACCTTTAATTTGACACCTCTCCCATCATCCTCAATTTTGAATCTAAAATTTTGCTTACAGAATTATATATAAGGATGTGTGAATATGAAATGAATGAACGAAATGAAAATAGTGATTTTATTTATACATACTTATACTATATAGGCCTACTACAAAATAATCAAACAAACACTTTCCTTGTTGGCACTAAACTGTAAACACAAACATATTCTTATTAATTACTATACAATAACACAATAATAACTAATAAAATAGAAGCCATCACGAAATGAACATAGTTTAAAATATACCCTAAATTAACCTTACTTATTAATACAAAATAAACATTAAGGCTAAAAAAAACGGCTCTAACGATTTTGATAAAATTTGGTTTACTTGTAGCCCTACCATATGCAAAACCCGAATTTTTCTAAAAATTCTCGTTTAGCTAATAATAATAATAATAATATTTATTGGTTACTCTCCTACTTTAATGTATCACCTCTCCTACTTTAATACAATTATGAAGTCACAGTAGACCTGTTTAATAATTTAAATATGTTTGTGAGAAAGTATGGGCCAGTTTCTGGTACCGTTTATTTTTAAATAAAACACATTGGATTACAAGTACACTAATGCTCTTCAAAAGAAAATTTGCATGTCGTTAACATTTTTCGTTTACAAAATGACGTCTTTTATTTACAAGTTTAATTAGTGGAAGAAAGAAACGTTCCTAATGAAGTTATTTTGTAACAGCTGTTAGATATTAATAGTAATGTAAGAACACAACAGCTGTTAGACTGTAATATGGTTATGTGTTATATTACAATTTTGGTTGTAATAAAATTTGTCAACATTATTTACAGAGAGAAAAATAATATTCTAGTCTCGTTCAGTATAACGAACGTGTTTATATCGTTTATGATTTTATAAATAAGTAATCAGCAATAAAGAAAAAAAAATGCTGTATGTCCAAAACGGGTCATAGTTGATAACTGCCACAAATTTTGTTTTTAAACTGAATTGTGTGCATAATAATATAAAACAAACTTTAAAACATCATTTAAATTTGATATACTCCATAACCAACAATAATGAAGATTTACTAAAATTTCCGAAATCCATCTTTTCAAGAACTTACCTAAAAATTCTTTACGTTTTAATTTAATATTTGAAGGAAGAAATTAAATGACAATACATTTTTCGTAATGGTTAAGGACACAACCTGGTAAACAGTACATTATATCTCTCGCTTCTTGACTTTGTCCCTTATCGACAAAGGTCTCTTCAAAGGGTCGTAAATCGTTTCTGATACATCTCAATGAAACAGGCCACACTTTACTTATCTGTTGATAAAGGTTTGACCCACATCAGTGTCATACCTGAGATTGTTTTCTCAGAGACCACCAACATATCAGTATCTGTCAAAATCAGTTTTGGGGAATTTTCCTTCGTGTTTTAGATTTGCATTGAGTTATACAATTGTAAGTAAAAGTTTGTGACAAAATCAAAAATATTGAAATATGTACTGACTTGTTAACCATTTCCTCTCGAGTGACAAGAGGCTCATCATGCCTTTTCCAAAAGGGACTGTCAGTGTTACCAGAAATCAAAAGCGAATTTCCCTCCAAATTACTGAACATTTCCCTCCTGACTCCAAAATTCTTATCCAAACACAATAGCTTTCTCCTCAGTAAAAAAACTTCAAATATAATGTAAGAAATTATTATCAGCCATAAAGTTATCCCTGGGAAGCTTCAGTGACATATGGTTAATCTCACAAACCCAGACGGAAGCTGTGATGTTTGTCCAAGTCAACCATCCTCTCTGCGTGACAAGTCTAAATAAGCCTTCTCAATATGACAAAACTTTGTCTGTTTCTTTTTCTTTAAGACCGTTTCTAATGTTTGTTTATTACGTTGGCAATCCTGTAACATCCGCCAATGCTTGTTTGCAACATATGGCCGCAGTTAGGAGGCAAACACGAAGTGTTTATTCCCTTGTGATTTAGATTTTTACGGTTGGTGGGGGTTTTGACTACTGTTTCAACTTTATGGTCAGAATCATCGTCAAAACGCTGGATTAAAGGAAATTTTGTGAACAATTATTGTTTTTTACACTGGTACAGAGCCTCAATAAAAATATGAACGGCGACTATTCAGTTGGCTAAGCGTCGTTTTCCGCCGGTTCAAATTCAGCTATTGTCGTAGGGTTTTCCGTATTATTCCACTTTTATTCCTTCTTTAGTAATACGTGCAAAAAATAAAGTCATTGAAAAAAAATATATATATTTGTATATACAGAGTGTCCCACGAAGAGGTTTAAACGTTTGATTTTGTATAGGTTGCCCATTAATGCATTGATATCGTTTAAACTTTACACACCCTACAATAGAGGCTTTAAAAATGTTCTGTGAAAATTTTAACAGTACAAAATTTGCAGAAACAAAATGGTGGAATAATAAAAATTGTATTAATTTTCTTTCTCCAAAAATATCTTTCTTGAGTTGGTACCGGATTTTTTGCTTTGCAGTTCTAACGCTCATTGTTGAACAACTGTTTGGCAGAACAATATTGCTTCAGCTATAAAAAACATAAACTAATTTTCTCTAGTGTAGATTTTAATGAATTTGAGGTTCGGAAAATGGTTTTTACTGTTGAAAAAAGTTAAGTGTTGTGCGTGGACTATTGCTTTTTGTAACGTTACAGAAGCAGTTAGACAATTTCAGGTCGCCTACCCAAGATTTGAACCAGCTAGCAATCCAACAAAAACTAAATGGAAAAATCTATTGTTAGAAACGGGTAGTGTTGTAAAAAAGTACTCGAGATGATCTAATGAGGAAAGAGAAGAACTGGTACATACATCAATGCTCCGCTCTCCTGGTAAGCCAAAATCACTAAGGAACGTTGAACTTGAAACTGATTTCTAAAGTCTTATGTACAGAGAATTATTGAGAAAAATTATATTAAACTAGCTGACCCGTACGTGGTTGTTGGTATTTTCAGTCTTTTTGACGTAATTGTAATTCTTTTTAAGGCTCTGCAGTACATAAATCTTGTCACTTTTCTCGCCCATAAGAATAATGTTACACTTGAACATTCGTACCGCTGCCAATTTTAATCCCACAGTTATGATTTACGGCTTATTTCAAAGATCACGTTAACGCGGATGTTTCCCTTTTTTAAAAAATTTCAATTTTTGGATAGTTTTTGAAAAAAATGAGTTCAAGTTTGAAAACAATCATTCAAGTTCTTGATTTTTTGTTGGTCAATGAAAACCGATATCGAAATTTTCAAAAAAGGAAAACATCCGTTATTTTATCTTCTATCTGGTAAAAAAAAATGAATTTTATAACTTATAAATTAAAGCAGATACAAGTGTTCAAAGGAAGTAATGTACCTAGACGTACGGTGTCGCTCTCGCGCGGATCATATAAGAACTACTCAGTTGCGTATGAATACTACTTTTACAGATAAAAGGCACTACTTTCAATATTGTCTGCAATATTACAACTCAAAAATTATCGAATTTAAATTATTCAACGAAAAAAACACGTAACTTATGAAAATAGGCTTAACTTGCAAACTGTTTCTGAAATATATTTCTTTAAATAAATATTATTATATACAAACAATAATGTAATTGAAAACCTACTGTTGATGATACAAATTGAAACTTATTTCAAAATACTTATTTCCGATTGAATCCCCGTAAGTACATTCATGAAATATCCGACCAAGTTCAGTACTAGGGGTTATAGTTTATTGGTACTTTTCTCGGGGCCATGCAATTAGGCGGGTGAGAGAAATGTCGGTGTTGCCAATTCATGCTGTAGTTATTTCTACAACTTACACCCGTCAAGTAAAGGTTTTGAAGCTCAATAGTAATGTTTTCTCTCGTGCTTGTGAGTCTGTCTACAGAGCATTGTGAAATAAAATTATAACACTTCCTTCTGAAAATGCTACTGATTCCAATGTTATGAATTTTTTATTTTTCAAACGGCAGCAAATAATTAACAGAAGAATGAAAACCTAAATGGTAATTTAATTTAAAACCGCTGTGTAGGCCTATTGAATTTTTGACCAATAAATTTTTGTTTTTTTGGTCAGCAAGATTTCGTCTGCTCTAAAGTTTTTTGTTCGAAACTGTTTTATGAGATTCTTAGTTTAGTTGTAAAATTCATAACTGTATGAATCAAGAACAAAGACCCGCGGGCGCTCGGCGAAAACCGTAGCTCGTAGCCTTGCACAATGTTGCAAGTTGCTATTTTATAATCAAGAGTAAAAAACAAACAATTTTAATGTTTATAGATCATTTGCATTTCCTTTACATAATTATTG
>JAGFPH010004432.1:8647-31844 GCA_018207615.1 Philaenus spumarius | reverse complement strand
AACTATTTTAACACAACTTACAAAATGAGGAAGCACAATGTCCATTCCAGAGGTATTAATTACCAAGTAAACTATTTTAACACAACTTTTACAAGCGTGAAGTGACTAAACCCATACAGCTATTTGAGTTAAGGCCTCTGAATTTACCACTGCCTATTTTATTTCATTGATTTGTTCTTCTTTTACGATCACAGCTGTTAAACTTCTGGTTTATAATTAGTACGTGTGTAAAACCAATGAAGAAGAAGAAATCACCGACGAAATCAAAAACCCAAAGCTCTCACTTTAAATCGCGTATGACGAGTTCGAATGTTTTACCTCATCCAAAAAGTGATTGGTGGATCTAAAGAAGGTTTCAGTTTAAAATAATTAAATATACTAAACATCACTCGTGTAGACTTTATTATGTAATTGACATTTTGTAAGTACACAGTTTGAATTTTTTTCCTAACACAATACAAAATTAATTATGAAAAATAATTTGCAAGCCGGATCCGAAATTTAAAAAAGAATATTCAGTTTTTTTCAAGACTCAATTACAAAAGATAGACTTATAAAATGGTTTAAAATGAGGCAATGTCAAAGCGTTCAGCTGCAAGAAATTGCACTGTTTAGATAGGGATATAGTGAGAAGCGCTTTCGTTTCCGGTTGCTTTCTCGTCCGGTTTGCCTTAAGGGTCTGCTCCAGTAAACGAGAAAACCACCGGAAACGCAAGCGCTTCTCTCTATAACCGTATCTAAACAGTGCAGTTTCTTGCAGCTGAGCGCTTTGACATTGCCTCATTTCAAACAATTTTATAAATCCATCTTTTGTAATTAAGCGCTGAAAAAAAAATGAATATTCTTTATAAAATTTCTGATTCGGCTTGCAAATTACTTTTCATTAGTAAGTAATTTTTGCAAAATTGCGACGGAATACACTGTATTTCCACGAATAACATCAAGTATATTCCCAAGTAATTCGAGGTGGAAATTTAGTAAAGGTCATACATCACCCAGAATGTAGTATTTCAGACCAAAATGGTTTTGAAAACCAAGGTGACGCGTTTAAAATATTTCCCACTTGCTTATTAAAAGATAAATACATGAAATTAAAAGTTCAAATAGATGTTAAAGTCATAAAAAACAAATAGCATTTCTGCTACGTTATTCAGGTGAGGACGCAAAGGTTCTCCATTCTAAAATACTTTTAACCAAAAACATTCATTGTTTTTTAATTCAATAACAAATGTTTAATTTAATAAATAAATTTTCTTAGATATATTAATAGAGCGATTTAATGGTTATAAGTTATAACCATATTTATGTGGCTGAAACCTAATCCAGGTTTTTGAACAAGTTTCGCTTCTTTTAAAAACTTATTTCATAAATCGTTTGGCGGAAATTACATAGTTACCGTAACGTGTTTCTCTTACGTGCGTTCCGAAAAGTATTTGATCTCGTTTAATATGCAAACCTCTTATTTTAAAAATATAATAAAAACTAAGGAATATAGCCAATTTTCTGTTGTTTATCTTATTTAGTAGACTTTCGAGGTTTTCTATACAAAACCGCTATCCTAAAGAGTTTCGATATAATAAAAAAAATATTTTCAAGCGATAACTCATGCAACAGTATTATACATTTATTATTGTGGGTAGCAAACTTTGCTTCTTAACAATTGGTAGTAATAGTTTATGTTAAAATGTCATTAATATCTTTAATCAGTTCGGAGAAAACTACTGTGAACTTAGAAAAAAACAATGAAAAGGTGCAGTTTATAAGAACTTAACATTCATTTTCTCTGTATGTACAAATTAATGTTTTTTCTTTGTCCTCTATAGACTCAAAAGCTGTTCGATCGATTTCAATAAAGTTTTCACAGTTTATCCATATAATTGTCATGAGTGTTTAGACGTTACAATGACTACAGCCGAAGGAGTTGAAATGGGGTTGTTACCCCTAAACAATGAATATAAATTAAACTAACTTCCTGCAAGTTACACAGCTAAAGTTATGTAATATTATTTTTAAGTGATATGTAAAAACTCTTTGCAATTTGATTGCTTAAGGGTCTGCTGTAGTGGCGGCCATCTTGGATTTGTATCCCATAAGAGCAATGTTAAATTTCAAACCATTTATTTCGTTTATTTTTTATCATAAAATTGTTTGCAAGGTCTCATTTTAAGCACAATTACAATACGCATCCGTTTTGCATTTTAGATTTTTTAAAAATGCTTTTCTTTTGTTATATAAATGACATTTTGTAAGTAGGCTACAAAGTTTGAATTTTTTCCTGACACAATACAAAATTAATTAATAATGAAAAGTAATTTGCAAGCCGGATCCAAAATTTTGTAAAGAATATTCTTGTTTTTTTCAGCACTTAATTAAAAAAGATGAATTTTAAAATGGTTTGAAATGAGGAAATGTCAAAGCGCTCAGCTGCAAGAAATTGCACTGTTTAGATACGGTTATAGAGAGAAGCGCTTGCGTTTCCGGTGGCTTTCTCGTTTACTGGAGCAGACCCTTAAGCCCTGTTTATGCACTATCGGACGACCGCAGCGGTGCGCCGCGCTACTTTTATAAGTGCATTGAGTTAAATGGTCACGTTTATGCAACAAGAAGCGGAGCGGCGAGCCGCAGCGGTTCACAGAGACAGAGCGGTGCACTTACAAACAGCAGTTTTTTGCGGTTTCAAAATGCATTGGTTTAAATGGGAGCGTTTATGCACAGCGGCTCACCGCTCCCGACGTGTCAGTGCTGCCAACCTACCCGGTGTGATCCATCGCACACTTATAACGCTTTTTCAGATTGACATTACAGGAGAACAGTTGGCAGCACTGGCTCCCCCACCGCAGTGTTTAAAAAAAGAGCGGGTATTCGCCGCGGTCAACCGCTTGACAAAATTGTCGCCGCTACGGTCGACCGCTAGTGCATAAACGAGGCCTTAAAGCTCGGCAGGAGTGAAAAAATATTCCTGATTTGACCGGAGCTCTCCAAGCGGCAAAGCTGTACACTACTAGCATTCAGTTTGCTAGTTTTTCATTCTTCATATAGCAAATATAGGGCAGCTTCATAAAGGTGGATACTAGATGGTTGCAGACGTAACCCTTACTGTAAACGTACTGAAATGTGCATGCGTGACAATCTACGGTAGTATGTGTTATTAAACACAGCTTTCTCTCACACATTCAACATTAACGGATGTATTATTATTCTAGTATTCCTCAAGTTGATGAGATAACCACCAGAGTTCAGGCTCAACACTCGAGTAGGAACACAAATTCGGCGCGTATTCCACAACAACGCGGATTGTTTCGTCATAAATTATCCAAAATTATTGAAATTACATTTATTTGCAAGGTAATTTAACGTAGAATGTGGTGATCTTTTTACATTTTTGATATTTGCAATAAGGAAAAAATTGCAAACTTTAATTTTGAATTAAGTCAAAGAACAAATTTAGATTAAAACTAAAAGATTTCCACATTGGACTGTCCAAAACTTTAAAATGACATATTCAGAATAATGTTCTGATTATTACTCCAGTAATCCTATTACCCGTTTAGCATTGATCTTATGGGAGTTGAAATTCAAGATGGTGGCTGGGTCTGCCGAGCCTAAGTCACAGAAATGAAAAGGAATTAAATAATAATCCATACACTTACTCTCAAAAACTACTCAACCAATTTCATTAAAAATTTCACAATTTACACAATTTATTAGCAGGATTATTTAGAAAATGTAGTCACTAAAATCAAAGAGATTAAATCATAAAATGTATATAATGATGTCAAGCAATAACGAAGCCACTAATCTATATATATAAAAGCGAAATACCACTCACTCACTCATCACGATTTCTCAAAAACTACTGAACGGATTGAAATGAAATTTGGTATGTAGCTTCCTCTAGGGCCACTAAGAAAGGGTTTGAAAAAATTCGAAATTTTAGGGGGGGTTTGGTTGATCAAAGTTATTAAAAAACGATTTCTTCAAAACTAAAGAACGGATTGGAATGAAATTTGGTATGTAGCTTCCTCTAGGGCCATAGGTGCTCACTAAAAAAGGGTATGAAAAATTTCGATATTTTAGGAGAGGTTTTGGGGGATCAAAGTTACTAAAATCATAATTTCAGAGCTTTTATTATTATGACAATAGTGCTTTTATTATTTAAGATCTATATATATAAAAGCCAAATACCACTCACTGACTGAACACTTAAAAAGAATACAATTACGTTAAAAAGACTGAAAATACCAACCACCACGTGCAACGCCGTACGGGTCAGCTAGTTTATTATAAAAGGAGAGAAATGAAACTTATATCATTCGAAAGGTACTGAGCCATTTGTGCATACAAAAATAATTTGTGTGTGTTACCGTTAAGCCAGTTAAAATAAAACAAACTAAGCCTTACTTACAATGTGTACTTATTTGTAACGCCTATTTTATCTATTTTTTGGTTGTTTATGGCAATTTATATAAAAATATATTTTGGTAGGTCAAGGCTTTATCTTATTCATACATACATGATTTTCATTCACTGCTAAGGACGCACATGTGAGCTTGACACTGAACACTACGCCGACGCACAGTGCATTGCACGCCAATCCCCGTATTGGGAGTATTTTCAATTCACAGTGAATTGCGTAATATTATTACTATTAGCTAAACAAGATTTTTTTTGAAAGATGTTGTTTTTTTGCATATGGTACATTAAGGGCTACAAATAAGCCAAATTTTATCAAAATCGTTAGAACCGTTTTTTTAATAAAAAATACTAACTGATTTTTTTGTGGTTTTTTGGCCAAAAAGGGGTTGTTTTTCAAAAACCTTTTTCTGACTTACGAAAACTGTAAGTACAGACAGACATTTTGTAAAACCCACTTTTTTTAACCCAGGGGGTCCCAAAACGCATATTTCCACAAAAATCTTAACGTCAATTTTTTTTGCAATCACTATACTTTCTCTATACTATAGTATAGTGAGAAAATAAAAAATGAATCGCAAAAGTCACAATACGTTTTATATTAACAAAAGTAGTCGCTGAACGTAAAGTAGCGTCGTTCAATCAGTGGAAATGTATTAAAGGTATTACAAATATAATTGGAAAACCTAATGGAAACATTTATATGACACATTTCCGGGGGAGAGATAGCCGTGCTTTCGATTTGTCATTTTACATTCCACGAAAGGAAATGAAACATGGGTTTCCCGCGGAAAATAACATTTGGCTGTCGGGTTATTTTATCGGAATAAATTATTCTAAGTCTGGTGCAAAAATTCAGCACATATTTGTGTACAGGAGAGATATGTAACACGAGAGCAATCGTTGTTATAATTCAAATTCAGCAGTAATGTTTGCTATCATTCGATTATTCTATTTATTAGTGTGGTGATTCCTGTGCATTTTTGGGACGGTATTGTCCAATTGATTTTTAATTGAAGGACACACATTGAAATCAATTTGAATTGAAACATCAAATTCCGACATATTTTTAGCTCCAGACTTTCATTTTGTTTTTAGCTGTGAGTGTGCCCGGCAACTTCACGGGGTAAAGCCTCCTTGATTAGAGCGTTATTGAAGAAGCTAAGGGCCGGTTTTGAGACAAAACGGTATGAGTCCAAAATGAGTTAAGTTCTATTTTAAAATGCCTTGTTACATCAGGGTTTGTACAGGATTAATAAGTACTGCATTAACATTAGGAATATGGTATTTTCCTGTTGTTGTGCTGGCAGCCGTGTAGGCCTATACATGATAGTATAGTTAGCCTACAGGGTAAAATTGATAACAAGCCTTGACCTAGAGCTAAGTAAATGCTGTAGAATGTGAGAATAATATTTAATTGTATATTATTAAACGTAAATCAACAGCAAGCGTAATTCAACAATATTGTAAGAAAGCAATAATAAAATTGTAAAAAAAAAACTTTAAAATAAATTACTAATTAATTTACCTTGTTTGTGAGGTGATACTGCCGAATAATCCTTAATGTTTATGAAAAGTAGTCTATTACTACTTCATATGACGCGTTTCGACTATCATTCAGTCATTTTCAAATGTACATAAAACACACAATAAAACACTTACACAACACCTACTGAAATGGACTACTTTTCATAAACATTAAGGATTGTTCGGCAGTATCACCTCACAAACAAGGTAAATTAATTAGTAATTAATTAATAACAATCCGGTTGGGCTATAAGCATAATAAAAAAAAAAAAAAAAAATTTAAAATAAACTTACCTCAGGGCATCTATACTAATATTATAAAGAGGTAAAGTTTGTTTTTTTGTTTGTTTGTTTGTATGTAGGGGGTAAAATCTGGAACTACTAAACCGATTGAAAAATTAGTTTTACTAATAAAAAGCTACACTATACCTGAGTAACATAGGCTATAATTCATTTCGATAAAAACCTTTTTTTATTTCAATATTTGTAAATTTAGTCGGAAAAAATCTTAGGTTAGGTCTAGACAGATAAAAAAACACACATGTATTTACAATTATTACCATAGCAACCAATTGAATTCAATTAATAGCTTTCCGCTCCAATATTTCCATTAACTGCTGATTTCAAACTTTGAATAAATTAGTTTTGTATTTCTAGCTTTTAGGTTAGGGTTTTAAAGTGTAGACCTGAGCTTTGATGGTTCTTTTAACCTGTATTATAACTAATGTTATAAAATATACGACTTAATTTGATTTGAACATTTAACATTATTTTACCATCTTAGCTTTGGGGTTATTATTAATCTTGCACCTTTATTACAAAGAAAACATGATTATGCATATAGAAGGTTCCAACGGCGTTGGCGTGTGGAGCACGCAGGGGTTTCGCCTAGTATTAAATATGTATGACAATATATCACGAATTTTTTTACACAACGCGGTAAAATAACGCGATTGTCCTATTTTCCTGAGTTTTCCGGAAAAACTAAGAGTTGTAAATTTATCACAAAAGCAAACTTAATGAATTATCGTATTCAGGATCTACTTGTAACAGTAAAACAATCCATTTTCGGAATTTAAATAAACATCTATAGTATACTAGTATATTCTAAACGAGAAATATAAACACTAATAAAAATTATCGGTTTAGTTTTAAGATATGGCAACACCTGATCACGTTTCACCTAACAAATTATGTATTACCAATGAATACAGAACTTATAACAAGCTCAACGCCCATGTTAAGGATTCAGCCTAATTTTATTTGAATCTGACAAGCTTAGGGCGGCAGTCGCTATGTAGCGAGAGCGCTGCTGTCGCCGGTATGGCAAGTGTAGGATTGATGAGTCACAGACGGGTGGACATTTTCTGCCAGCGCTACCTATCGGCTGCCGCGGTAAGCTCGTTTTAGCGGCAACCAACCGTGCTGACTATTTTCCATAAGCGTTGCTCTTCTTATAGGTTCTGCATTCATTGGTATTACTGAGTGTGACGTCATAGCTAGTTTAAAATTTTCGTAAAGCTAACAGATACGTCGCCATGTTGGCGTTACCCCTCCAATAATTCGAAAACCCAAAATTTGAGAACCTACTTAAACTGCGAATATTGGAGTAAAACATTTTACTCGAATTGTTACTGGAATTTTCAACCGGAACCTTTTAAGTTAAGAAATTGGGATTTATCGATAGAATGTTGTATTAGAACGGAAAAGAAAATTATTGTTGTCGAGTGTCAACATTCGCAACAGGTAAGTGTTTAAAGTTCAACTCAAAAAGAGTGGGAAAATTAAAATATTTCTGTACCAAATAAATACATCGTAATTTTTTTAGATAATGTTCCGGGAAATTTTGTTCCAACTATTGTTACTTTGGCAACACTGTAAATGACAAAATGCCTGCTCTACTCATTATTTCCAATATAAAATAAAAATTGATTAATTCTTCTTTATAAATTCAGTTACGTGATTAAACATGTTAAACGTTTTGTAAGAAATTAGAAAATTGTTTAGCGGTTATTAAACTTAAAATAATTTATAAACGCTATTTAGAGAGGTAAATTTTCCAAAAATGTTCACCGTGAGGTCATCTCTCTGGTAAGGGGAATTTTCGTATTTTGCCCCCCCCCCCCCAATAATTTGTTGTAACAACGATCTGAAAGCTATTCACATATCCCTTATATAATAGGTATATTTTTATTTAAATAACAAATTGTAAAAACAAAAATATTAACACTGATCAAAACATAAATCTGAACATTTGCAGATAATGAACGCGCTACACAAATGATCCAATTTTTATAGTTAATATATACAAATTGTAAAAATATATATATCATCAACTAGAACATAAAATTTGTTAATTTACACTTACTAAAATTCAAAATAATAAAAGAGAAAATAACGAAGCCTAAACCTTCCCAGTTTGTTGGTTCATCATTAAATGTTACAATGTCCCTGGATTGTAGAAAAACTATTTAAAAAAAATTCCCCCCGAGTCCAAAAAAGTAGTTTTTACAAAATGTCTGTCTGTATGTATGTATGTATGTATGTATGTATACAAAGCTAGAGCGAAAACTATTCGATCGATTTCAAACAAATTTGCACCAGGCATGTCAAGAAGGTCTGTATAGATGCACGAAAAACGGTTTTGAAAAATTTAGAAAAACAACCCACTTTTTATAAAAAAAAACTCCAAAACAGTAATAATTTTTTTATATAAAAAAACGGCTCTAACGATTTTGATAAAATTTGGCTTATTTGTAGCCTTTAATGTACCCTACCATATGCAAAAAACCGCATCTTTGTAAAAATTTTCGTTTAGGTAATAATAATAATAATTGATTTTTGGGGGTTTTCGGGCCATAAAGGGGGTTGTTTTTTTAAAAAAAATTCGTGCACCTATACAGGCCTAATTGACGTGTTTGTTGCAAATTTGTTCGAAATCGATCGAACAGTTTTCTCACAGTTTTCTCTCTAGATAATAATAATAATAATATTTATTACTTAATCTCCTACTTTAATAAATCACCTCTCCTACCCCACCTACAAAATTATGAAGTCACAGTGAATCTGTTTAATAATTTAAATATGTTTGTGAGAAAGTATGTGCTAGTTCCTGGTACCGTTTATTTGTATTGTGTAAGGAAAAAAGTTCAAACTTGGTACTTAAAAAATGACAATTACGTGACGAATGGACGTGATTTAAAAAATGTTGAAACGCAAAACGGATGCGTATTGTGACTGTGGTTGAAATGAGATCTTGCAAACAATTTTGCGATAAAAAATATACGAAATAAATGGTTTTAAATTTAACATCGGTCTTACGGGATAACCATCCAAGATGGCCGCCACTACAACAGACACGTAAATAATAATGTAAAGCCTTTTTTATATACATATAATAATATACAGTCTTAGTCGATAAAATTCACGATCAAGAAAATGTAACAATTTTAAACAACATATTAAAGAATAAAGCAAGTTAAATCAATTTTGTAGAATTTACTAAAACTATTGTGTGCTGTGTTTCCTTAATATATAGGAAGTATTGTTATCAATTCTAGGAAGGAAACTTTTGATTTATCACATTTTCCTGGCGCTTTATTTTTGCCATCGCTTGGCATTAGTTTGGTTGCACATTATATCAATAAAAGACAGTCTTACAGAAGTATTTAATGTCTTATCTCCAGTTAATACAAAGCGACTCTATCAAAACGTATTAATATTCAGTAGGCGCCCCCTGCTATGCTTCAGGCTTGCCACTCTGTGGGAGCAACGAGAAAAGTTGTACAAACATTTGACTTTAAACGTTTATTTGTTTGTGTAATAAACTATTAATTCTGAGATAGTTAAGATTTTGAAATTTCTTCAGTTACATTATAATTTTGTTTCCTTTGTATTTTTAACCCTTTCTTTTGTTTGTCTTTGGCTGTATATCGTTTTATCTATAGGATTATGTTTACAAGAGTTGATGGCAGTAATTTATGGAACTAAATTATTACTTCATTCATATATTTGATAAATACTTAGAAAATATATGAGGTAAAGATAAAAATGGTACAGAAGGAATTAGATTTAGTAATTTAAGCTCATGGCAAGTAATTTGCTATTCTTGTTTATATTTTCGGACAATACTAACTTTTCAACTATTCATTTAACGTGCTTTTAGTTTTGTAAAATAATTACCAAAACTATATTTTGTATTTTCCTACTACGGGCGCAAAAGTACAAACATTAAACAAACACGTGAAATATTTATCCAAAGTAAAATCACAAAAACAACAGAAACACATCGGCTGCAACTTTCACTTTACAGCGTAGGGAATTTTCGACCCGTACTGTTGCATTGTTGTCGACGGCCGCATTGGATTTAATTCAGTCTCTTGCGGGAAACCGTGCCAGAAGCGTACGGTAGTGGCACGCCTGCTCGCACATCAATACGAACATGTGTTACGACTTTGTGTAGTGATGTGAGGTGTAACGAATACAAAATCAGTGACGTTTCCTGTGTGGGAAATGTTATAACGAAATTTAACACCGAAAATATGTTGTTAAATAAATGTGTTTTGTGGGTCAATACATTTGACAGTTCCGTTTTACCAACTAACAGCAATATTGTTTGTTCTAATAAAAGCGTAATTATTATAGTTTGCTTTTAAACAGGCCAATGTGTTTAAAAAAATCCTCTTTTAAGATTTGGTTTGTCGAATATTTCGTTTATTTATAGCCTTTTTATGTCATGATTTTAATATAAGATTAACACAATAACATATTATGATGCATTTCATTTTTTACGATGGTAGAGTAGGCCTAATGTATCTGTGCCATAAGATTCGATTCAATATCGTACAATATACAGTTTAAAATATAATAATATATTGTAATAACATAAAAGGTTGATATTATATTTTATTTCTGCACGAATACATTGAAGTAAAATACGTTTAGTCACAAACAGAAGATTTATAGGTTAAAAATTCATCTCCACTAAAAGCGTAGATTTTATCAGACTAAACTTCCCCATCTTTTGCGCTAACTCTGTCAGCTAAATCTGTCTCGAAGTGTTTCCCCCTGCATCACTCACTCCCCTCTCCACCGAAGTCTTACAAAATCTTGACAAATCGATAAGGAAATTGGAAGGATTCGCCAACAATGTGACACCTCCTGGCCCGACTAATCTCCAAGAGGAAATAGGTACTCACCGTCCCCTGGGTGGGAAAACCTCTGATTGCGGTGATGAGAGTGGACTGATTACACCTTAGTATCAGTCCGTACGTTGAAGGAACGATGTCGTGCGATATGTGTCGGTGTGTCAAAGTGTTTACAGTGCGGACGTTGGTTGTGACCGCGGTTATGACAATGGTTACCTCGGCGCCGGTGGATCAGCTGGTCTCATTGAGTAGAAATAAAAGGGACGGTTACGGAGATGTGGTAAGTGACGGTGATTTATTGATTTAACAATTATTTAAAGGCTCTATTGCAACTTCGCAACATTGTATACCTATGTTGCATTATAATATAATGCATTATAATACCTACATAATATACATTATACAAATGTTAAACTGTAATTACGTGTTATGTGTTTTGTCTGCTAGTTATTATTTATGACCTATTCTAAAAAACACCTAACGATTTTTTTAAATTTACATTATTGTTTATTAATGTCAATATAAATAGTTTAATTAATGTGTATTGTGTTTAAGATTGTTAGTGTTGGGTTGGGTCCTAAATAAAGCACCTGATAACAAAGAAGAAAAAGAAATACGAAAGATAATTTTGGCACATGGCTTCTTATAATGCATTTATATATACTTTTTAATGTTAATAAATTTTTAACCTGAAATGGGAAAGGGCAGCTTAAAATGCTCAAATATTAGACTTAATTTAAAATCGAAGAGAACGGATACTCCACTCCACACTGCAGCAGTAAATTCAAAACGGCTAAGTTGGCCACGAATTTCAATGTTAAAATAACCTAACCATAGGCTACCTTTACTTTTTATGCATATTTTTGTTTCATTTTCGTCAAAAAACGAAAGCTGTAATTTTTTCTTTTTAAAGTAAAATAGATTGTGTTTGTTGATTGCTAAGGTTTTTTGCAATATCTCTTTTTTCAACTGAGTAAAATATTAACAAAGTTTACTATTTTTTACTATTTATATCATACGTTTATGAAACCAATAAAACGGTTTTTGAAAATGTATTCAGCAATCAACATCCACCTATGACGGTACTTCAAAATAAAACCAAATCTTTTTATTTATTCCACGAATTAACCGAAAAAATGACTTATTCTGTAGCATTGCTCTTATGGGAATGGTTTGGAATATCTTTTTTCAAAGCAAATTTAAATGTGGGGTAATCAATAAAGGAAGCATTGATTAAAAGAAAATACCACAATTAAAAATATTTCACTATTTTAGTCTACAGAAAATCGTATATTTACAAAATATCTAAACCCACGTCCCGAACGTAGTACAGTCCTGGACCTTTGAAAGCCGAGACCCTTGACCAACTACTTCGGGTGGCATCGACAACAAAATAAAAACAGTTTAAAATTAATAACAGTTTTACAGTAACAGAAAATTGTGTTGAGTCCTACTGAATCGCAAATTTAGTAAACTTACTGCAAAAAATAACCTTAGTTTTTATAAAATTTAAGCGCATTATATAAATTGATACGCAAAACTAAATATCAAATGAGCCTAAAGGTTTATTCGAAATGCTTATGTTAAGACCTAACTAAAAATAAAGATTATCCCAAAACTAATAGAACCAAAGATCCATAAACTATTAGAACTGAGTTTTTATTTAAAAACGATATACATACAAACTAGAACAGAAACCACAGCTGACAGATCCGAACAAAAATAATGTATTGTTTTACTCTTGTCCCATAGAGAAGGGAAATTGGTTATTGGAAGAACACTTAATAGACAAATAAACTCGCAGACATTTAATAGATCACTTCATTGTTCTATTTCTTTCGATTATTGTTTTGTTTGCCACTGATTATAAATGCACCAAAACAGTGAGTTTCATAAAAAACTAAACTAATCACTGTTATTTATTTTGAAAAATCATGCTACAATGCTACAATTGTTCATTGTAACAATGCTCATGTCACCCTCATGACAATGCTTAACACAGTAGGCCTATATCTCTATATATATATAAGCGACTCTGCCTTGACTCACATAGAATCATCGTATGGCAAAAATTACTTAGGATAAAAATACGAAACATTGAAGGTATATTTTTATGTTATGGACGCACACTAAGAAAGGATTTTTTTAAATTTTGACTTTAAAACGTACACATTGTGAAAATACAACGTCAACTCCCAGCCCTATAACTGATAAAACAATTGATTCGGATCAAAAGCTTAGCAACGCATGTTTGTTGAATGCATCTACATTCATTACCATATCAACCAATTTAGCAAATTTATAACGAGTTTATTTTTCTTCACAACCAAGAGCTTTTTGTAAGTTAAATCAACAAATTAAAAACAAACACAAGGCGATGATAACCACCTAGGTTTTTCGCCTTTAAAAAAACAAACAAACAAAAAAAACAAACACAAACAAAAATCAAAGAAAAATGCTCCCTGTATTATAATTCAAACATCTGTTGTAACATATTAGAAATAAAACAGCTGATTTGGATCAAAAGTTTAACACGATTTTAGGTTAGGCCTATACTGAACCGACACATTTCTTGAAAGCATTTACATTTAGGCTTATTACAATAGTAGGATAATGGCAAATTTAGAATCGGTAAATTTTTTCAATAACCAACATAATTTTTAGGTTAGGTGTATATAGCTCTATTATACAGGGTGTATCAGAGCGGGTGGCCAGCTTGTATAGCATTGAAACGAGAATACCAACCCCCACCCCCAAAAATACTCTTT
The DNA here is from genome assembly GCA_018207615.1 of Philaenus spumarius. NCBI lineage: Eukaryota > Metazoa > Arthropoda > Insecta > Hemiptera > Aphrophoridae > Philaenus > Philaenus spumarius. Next base: position 17,989 of record JAGFPH010004432.1, on the reverse strand, counting down.
TGGAGTATTTTAGAGGGTTGAAAACATTTTGCCTGAATTTCTTAAGGTCGAAATAGGAATTTATCATTCTAAATGTCTAAGTATTCTCGTTTAAATGCTATACAAGTCGGCCACCCGCTCTGATACACCCTGTATATATATATAAAAAAAAACCTGTTATTCGCACACAAAAACCTGGCCCTACTGAGTATGCGTAAGGATCTGGGACATCGCATTCTCATCATCCTGCCCTACCCCGATCCCAAAGACTAAAGATCAAAACACGAAAGTTTTAAGGTATATCCTTAAGGCTCATAAACGATCACTAAGGCAGGAACTTTACGAAATTTCGATTTTCAAGCTTAAAAATAACGAAAACCTGGGAGTTTACCCAAGCCCTGTAACAGATGAAACAAAAAAGTTCCGAAGTGAAGCCCTGATTCCGATCAAAAGTTTAACACAGTTTTAGGTTAGACGTATACTGCGCCAACTCTCGTTTTTTGAAAGCATTTACTTAATTACCATAACAACCAACTTAGCAAATTTAGAAACAGATAATTATTCTTCACAACCAACAGCTTGTTTAGGTTAGGTTAGTATAAATAAAATAGGATGGGTATATTCCTGCATTGCCGGAACATTTTACACCCATTTCAAACAAGCTTGGTAAACATGTGACTTATATTAAAATAAATGGTTTGAAGGTAAAACACCCTTAGCATGGGCGCCCATACCTATGGCCAGAGGGGGATCGCGGCCCCCCCTAGCTCCCGGGGAAAGGAAAATATGTATAAGTTATTATTAATTATAGCATTGTATTTGGATAACCTAATAGAACTCCGATCCAATGCAATATTTTGTTCCACTGGAAATTCGACGATAGTGGCGTTATCTATTGGGGAAACGACGAAAGCTGTATGAAACTCCAATGAAACAAATGATTTCTCCCTAGCGCTACCTCGCGGCGCGATCGTGTACTATTTTCACGACAACCTTTTTTCCGGCACACAGCCCCCGTATGGATGCAAGATCTATTTATTATTCATGATATATGATTATAGTCAGATATTTTTCTGTAAAGAGATCAGCACTCAAATATGTTTTAAATGTTATGTGCCGTTTGATTTTACATATAAGATGTACTTATTTTATTTTTTACAAGAGTTCAAGCATGAGCTGCAGTGCACTGTGTATTGAAAATGCACGGGAGTTGGCGTGCGAAGGACGCTATGCTCTGTGTATTGAAAATACTCCTAATATGGGGGTTGGCGTGCGAAGCACGCAATGCTCTGTGTATTGAAAATACTTCCAATACGGAGATTGAAGTGCGAAGCACGCAATGCATTGTGTATTGAAAATACTCCCAATACGGGGATTGGCGTGCAATGCACTGTGCGTCCTCAGCAGTGAACGTGTTAAACCCCCAACCTTGGTCTATCCCCTACTAGAAAATATCATATGGGCGCCCATGACCCTTAGCATAGTTAGGGATTGGTTGGGAAGGGGATGGGTAAGTAAAAACAATCGGAAACTACACTTCGGAGGTAGTGACAGTTAAACAAATATTTGAAATAGTATTTGGAAAAACTAAAAATGATGTCGTAGTAAAGCACTGGTATTCCAGCTCGTACTATATAGCTAAAAAATAATAAAAATCGGATGAGCAGTTTTTAAATTAAATCAATACAAACATGTTTCTAATATAGTAGGTACAGATTTAATGATTTTGTTTACATGGTAATGTTAACCTTTATGCCCGTTTTTCCACATAGAACTAAGTAGATGTAGAGTGACTAGGTAGGGGAAACATATCTTATTTTACGCCCATCTAATCCCTGAAAGGGTTATGCATTCCCCTCCTAAAAACGCTTCTCCTAAGAAACAAAACTAGCTGCGTAAGATTAATAGGCATATCAAGCAGTCCATGACTCAGGCTTTAAACGTTTGAGTGATTATAATACTCGTAAATTGTGTTCATTAAAGCATATTCACGTCAAAGCAACAATCACGCAGGTGATATAGGGGTGTATGAGTCACACACGTTGGGTAACCACGACAACGGCAAGTTAATAATCTTCTAGTTTGTCCAAATTGTTTAGGTTATCGAGTTTTGCCTTTCACTTACTGTTTATTTAAAATAAAATTTGCCGTTTTCATTTTTGCAAAATTTCTTGTTTACAAATTAACGAAACTGTAAATTTTCCAAAAGGCTACAGTCCGTGTCCCGAAATTATGTTGTTTGTGAAGAATGGTTACCTGATTCTAAATTTGCTAAGTTGGTTGCTCTGGTAATAAATGTAAATGCATTCAAGAAACGTGTGTTGGTTCAGTAATCTATAGGCCTAACCTAAAATTGTGTTACTAAGCTTTTGATCCGAATCAGCTGTTTAATTTATAATATAGTAAGCCTTTTTCGTAGATTTTTTCTTTTATTTCGTTAACCTAACCTAAAACATTGTTGGTTGTGAAGTGTTACCATCCAAAAGTAAAACCTATGTGGAATGCGTACTGGCCTCAAAAAAATGGATGGCACATACAGAAAGTTTATAAAAGGAAAATACACCAGATACAAGTCTTACCTTAATAGCGAAGTCTAGATATCTGAAATGTTCCTTGACAGGTTATTGGATAAATACAATTAATGTACACATTTATAACAATAACTTTAGTTTATTTAAAAAAAATTGATATGCCCTTAATTATAAAAAAAGATGAATGATATACGCCCCAAAAATATGTTAACAGATGTTTTATTTAATTCCCTCCCTTACAAGAAAAATCAAAGAAAAACCCACCCTGTATTTAATTATATTATTTAATTAAAGACTTAGTTAAAAAAAAAACAACAAAGAAAATTTGTTTATGGTACATATAGTCTTAAACTCTATTTCATACAAAAGTACTTACAAAATAAATTGGTATATTATAAGTTGGCCAACGTTTATTAAAAAAAAAATATATATATGCGCAATGTATGTAATAAAAAAAATTGCAATTCCAAAAGGTATAAACAAAATAAAATAATATAAAATTTAGTACTTAAAGTATTACTGAAATTATGACGTCATTATAATTAATTATTAAAAAAAAGAAATTTTGATTTCTGACCCTAGAGGTCCGTGGTGTCAAAATAGGTACCTCACCGCCCTTATTATCTAATAAATAACATATATATATATTACAGAAACATACTATTTTAATTACATAAAATATTTAATAGCCTTTTTATATTTTGGAAAAGTCACTATGTTTTGCTAGCTTATTATAAGTTCATACTGATTAAAATAGTCTTTTCGTTTTTTTATATTTTTAAAATAAGTTGTTAATTAAAGGATCGCACTTTTTTTTATGAAACAGCGTAGAACCAAACGGTGGCAGCGAAGGTGAAGTCACATTTAATTATGGCTGCATGTTCATTAGAAGTTGAACTTAAACCAGGAACTTAAACCAGGAACTTAAACCAGGAACTTAAACCAGATTTCTCTAAAGGACCAGAACATAATATAGGCATTAGTTGTTTTAAATAGCCAAAAGTAAAATATTATGTTAGAATAAAATTACAGCACGTTTACAGCAGTCATGCTGTAATTTGGTCCTGTTGTAATCTGTCTTAACGTGTCAATTTGATCTAAAATGACTTTATAAATTATAAGTTTCACTAGTAAATAAGATCAAAAGTTAATTGGTACAGAGTAACACTTTGGCTCTGGCAAACTAAAAGAAAAATATACTGCTTTTAATAGACTGGCTGAATTATACTTGGTACAGGAACTCGTTAGAGCACAAATTATAACTTGTAGTTAATTATACATGTATTCACTTTACTTTAAATTGTCTATTTTCCAGGCTAATTATTAAAAACACTGTTCAGGCTATTTAGTATATTTGTAGGCTTTACAAAATATCAAAATTTTATGGGGTTAATTAAATTACAAATTGCCTTTAGCAAAATACAATGGTTACACGTAACAAACAGTAACTAATATTTATAACATTTGACATTATGGAAAAATTCAGATATTCGCTAGACTACATGCTACATATTAAATAAAATTTAGTTATTTTACCTGGTGTACGGCTTATTAAGGCATATTGTAGAAGAAAAGAAAAGTACTACATGTTACGAAGCACAAACAAACGTAGCTTCTGAACAAAAGACAAGGTGAACTGAACAGAAAAACTGGCGCAGGTCGCTCTGCAGCGACCGCATGCTACATAACGGGTCCAGTCAGTGCTGCCCGGAGAGTGAGTAGACGGAGTACTACAAGCGCCTGCAGGGAAAAGTGTATGTAACCCCAAAGTATAGGTGTAAGTAAAGAAGAAAAATATCGGGCAAAATTAGGGTAAACGTTACAGAAGAATAACGAACTGATTCTAAATTTGCTAAGTTGGTTACTCTGGTAATGCATGTAAATAAATGCATTTAAGAAACGTCTGTTAGTTCAGTAATCTATAGGCCTAACCTAAAATTGTGTTACTAAGCTTTTGATCCGAATCAGCTGTTTAATTTATAATATAGTAAGCCTTTTTCGTAGACTTTTTGTTTGTTTTTTTCGTTAACCTAACCTAAAACATTGTTGGTTGTGAAGAATAACGAACTGATTCTAAATTTGCTAGGTAGGTTACTCTGGTAATGGATGTAAATGCTTTCAAGAAACGGGTGTTGGTTCAGTAGGCTATAGGCCTAACCTAAAGTTATGTTACTAAGCTTTTTATCCGAATCAGCTGTTTAATTTATAATTTAGTAAGCCTTTTTCGAAGATTTTTTGCTGGTTTTTCTTTTATTTCGTTAACCTAACCTAAAACACTGTTGGTTGTGAAGAATAATTACCTGATTCTAAATTTGCTAAGTTGGTTGTTCTGGTAATGGATGTAAATGCTTTCGAGAAACGTGTGTTGGTTCAGTGTAGTCCTAACCTAAAATCGTGTTACTAAGCTTTTGATCCGAATCAGCAATTTAATTTATAATATAGTAAGCCTTTTTCGAAGATTTTTGGTTGGTTTTTTCTTTTATTTAGTTAACCTAACCTAAAACACTGTTGGTTATGAAGAATAATTACCCGATTCTAAATTTGCTAAGTTGGTTGCTCTGGTAATAAATGTAAATGCATTCAAGAAACGTGTGTTGGTTCAGTAGGCTATAGGCCTAACCTAAAATTGTGTTACTAAGCTTTTGATCCGAATCAGCTGTTTAATTTATAATTTAGTAAGCCTTTTTCGTAGATTTTTTTGTTGGTTTTTTTCTTTTATTTCGTTAACCTAACCTAAAACACTGTTAGGTTATGAAGAATAATTAACTGATTCTAAATTTGCTAAGTTGGTTGCTCTGGTAATGGATGTAAATGCATTCAAGACACGTGTGTTGGTTCAGTGTAGTCCTAACCTAAAATCGTGTTACTAAGCTTTTGATCCGAATCAGCTGTTTAATTTATAATATACTAAGCCTTTTTCGCAGATTTTTTGTTTTTTCCATTTAATTCGTCAACCTCACCTGAAACACTGTTGGTTGTGAAGAATAATTAACTGATTCTAAATTTACTAAATTGGTTGCTATAGTAAATATATTCGAGAAACGTGTTGCTTCAGTACAGGTCTTAAGGGGGCGCTACCCTGTCCGCCGTATTGAATTGATTCCCATAAGAGCATTGCTACAGAATAAGTCATTTTTCCGTTAATTCGTGGAATAAATTAAAAAATTTGGTTTCATATTGAAGTATGCGGATGTTGATTGCGAAATACATTTTCAAAAACCGATTTATTGTTTTCGTAAAAATATGATATAAATAGTAAAAAATAGTAAACGTTATTAATTTTTTACTCAGTTGCAAAAGGAGATATAGCAAAAAACCTTAGCAATCAACACCCACAATCTATTTTACTCTAAGAAAAAAAATACAGCTTTTGTTTGTTTACAAAAACAACAGAAAAATATGCTTAATAGTGAAGGTATGTTTTGGTTATTTAACATTGTAATTGGTACCCAACTTCGCCGTTTTGAATGTAGAGAGCCGAGCCTTAATTGTGTTGCCAAGCTTTTGATCAGAATCAGCTGTCTTATCTGTTATAGGGCTGGGAGCGAAGCCTCCGGATTTTCGCCAATTTTACTCTTTAAAGTCAAAGCCATTTCTTTGTGAGCGTCTATGTTATGAGCCTTATTATTAGAGATTTAAAAAAAAATGTCTTAATAATATCCCTATTGTGTAACAAAATTCCTGATGTTTACTAACAAATTCTGATTGTACTGCTCATGCGTCATGATCCGGGTCACCGCCAGCCCCAGGCCCCACTACCATTCTGAACGAAGTAATTATGTTCTAATCAATAGTAATTTTCTTGGAACTATCAGAGTATACAATAATCGGTTTTCATTTGCTTGGTGAGCGGAGAGAGCAATGGGCGGATCCATCTAGGTTTCTATAATAATATTAGGTCTAATTTTACACTAAAACTCCCTTGCTGCAACCGTATTTTACAAAGTCAGGCAGAACATATTTTAAGAAATGTTTATAGCTGTAATTACTATTTAATTATACGCGAAATAAGGCTTGTTCTCGTCACTCGCACTTCCGTGTAAATACTTGATAGGTGTAATTTATATCATTTCATTGTTATTTCAACTGTTAATCAATTTCAGATTAAATACGAAATAAAGGATAGTCAACTCTGAGTATCGAACAAACAAAAGCACGAAGCTACTTAACAGTCCATAAAACTGTCTAAACATCCGGTTAAACAGGCTAATCAAAACCAATTTCCTCTTCTCATTATTCTAGGGACAGGCGAGTTATGTCAATCGCTTATCTCAATCTGAGCCCATAATCAACCAGTTCTTTAAGGTACTAAAATAAAAAACATATTATTTTGATTATTTATTTATTGTTTATGCAGTAATTATTCAGGATTAATTTTTATTTATTTATTACTATTCAATACAAGCTCTGTGTTCCCTGTACGCTTGTGCAATAATGAGTTAAGTAAAACCATAGATTCTGGGTTCAAATCCAGGTGTTGGTCTATGTTTTTTTTACTTGTAATGTAGTGATAAATATTAACTGGGTGAATTGCCGTGGGAACTAGTCTATAAAGCCTATAAAGGAGTTAATTCATGTATATCTGTATTACTAGCTGACACGTACGGCGTTGCCCGTAGTGGTTAGTATTTTCAGTCTTTTTAACGAAATTGTAATCTTTTGAAGTGTTCAGTTGGTGAGTGGTATTTGGCTTTTATATATATAGATCTTAAATAATAAAAGCACTATTGTCATAATAATAAAAGATCTGAAATTATGATTTTAGTAACTTTGATCCCCCCAAACCCCTCCTAAAATTTCGAAATTTTTCATACCCTTTCTTAGAGAGCGCCTAAGGCCCTAGAGGAAGCTACATACCAAATTTCATTCCAATCCGTTCGGGCGTAATTTGAGGATGATCAATAACGCATTGAAAACGCAAGGAAAAATGCAAAAACGCTTATTTCTGGCGTAATTTTGGGAGAATCTCAAAAATTTTTTAACAGACTACTTTTAGGCCTTAAACGAATCTAAGTACCAAATTTCAACATTTTCTGCCAATTAGTTCTCGAAAAAGCTGAGAAAACGCAAAAAATCGCTAGAAAAACGCGAATATTGGGCGTATCTTTGGGATGTTTTCAAAATCCGTTCTTAGTGCGCGTCTAAAGGTCCAACTGAACATGCATGCCAAATTTGAACTCATTTGGTTCAGTAGATTTTTAGTTCTGCTGATGAATGAATCAGTGCCATTTCGCTTTTATATAGATAGATATACAAAATCATGTCCCCCCCCTACAAAAAACCTTATCTCTTCTGCGCATGCGCAAGGATCCAGGCGCTAATGCCACCACCCTACCCCGTTCCAAGTGCCTCTGTCCTAATCAAAACCTCTGGCCCTACTACGCATGCGGCAGAATTACAGCTACCCCACCTTCTAACCCCAATCCAATATTCCGTGAAAACATCAGTGTATACAATAATTTGATTCGTCGCGAGTTACCGCGGGGTTTGGTGAGCGAAGCGGGCAAGGGTGAAGCCTTCTAGTACTTGTTTATACAGGATGGTTCAGGAAGAAACGGTAAAACTTTCAGGACGCGTTCTACTAGTGAAAATAAAGAAAAATATTCCTATAAACGTAGGTTCGGAAATGCTGCGTTTTCCAGATACCCGCCATTTTGTTTTTTTTTTACAAAATAATTCATATCTGGAGAAATGTTTGATCCATTCATGCGTTTCAAAATGGCGGCTGTTTGAAAATTACAAACCTAAATTACTCAAAAACCGTACATTTTAACAAAAAGTGTCAACACATCTTTTTTTGTAGCTCTTTTGATTTCCTATCGGATGGTGTAGCTGTCAAAACAATCGGATGAAGGCTAGTACAGTAGTTAAGTTATGTGTAATAATTGGTTCTTTCAACCCGGCATTCTATACCAACACAGTAAACACAGCAATATTGTATGCACATTTGCTGTCATTATCTTTAACTTAGCTGTTCTCCTTCATCCGGTTGATTCGATAGTTACACCATACGATAAGGAATCAAAAGCGCTGCAAAAAAGGTGCCTTAACAGTTTTTGTTAAAATGTTCGGTTTTTGAGTAACTTAGGTTTGAAATTTTCAAACAGCCGCCATTTTGAAACGAATCATTGGATAGAATCGATTATTTTTCATGAGATAGATCATTGTTAGATTAAACTTCATGCCAAGTTTGAACTTAATCAGTCAACCCGTTCTCTAGATATGAATTATTTCGTAAAAAAAACTGCGGATATCTGGAAAACGAAGCATTTCCGAACCTATATTTATAGCAACTTTTAACTTTCTGATTCTTCCTGAATCGCCCTGTGTAAACTAGGAGATACCTTCTGCGTTAGGATTGCATTCTCTTCACTCGCCGCACACGGTATATCGGAAAACATATGAGACAAAACCCTTATTTGCTAACAACAGCTTAAAAAACGTTACTGTATATGTAAGAGTTTTTTTAAATTCAGAAAAAATCCAAATTTGATTTTATATGGAATATACTTTTAGGGGTTAATATTTTGTATTTAGAAGTGTTTTAGTTACCGCAACCATTGGTCCAACTAAACGCAAAAAAGATTGATAAAATAAAAAAAAAATTATCTACATAACTACATATCTATCTAACTGTCTACTGGTGGGTTTATGCATCATTTACTCAAGTGGTATTGGACATCCTTAATGAAATTCCCACGTTTTTGATTCTTTGCCAAACGCACATTGCACAAAAGACTCTTACAAATTATTTAACTAAATTATGTATGGGATTTTATTGCAAATAACACCTCTCCTTGCATAGCCTATAGCTCTAAGTGGTCACTCATAT
>JAGFPH010004431.1:96585-116873 GCA_018207615.1 Philaenus spumarius | reverse complement strand
TGCTGATATTTCCCGACCACTTAATCAGTTAAAACGCAAAGGCGTTAGATTCGAGTGGGGACCTGATCAAGAGCTCGCCTTTGATTCCTTGAAGCGAGCTCTAATGAGCAACTTAATTCTACGGCTACCCGATTTTTCAAAACCATTCATAGTTCACTCCGATGCTTCCGGGGTAGCTTTGGGAGTGTCCTTATCTCAGGACTATAATGGCGACCTATTGCCGGTGGCCTTTGCATCCCGCCCCTTAAATAAACATGAGATTAATTACAGCACTATGGAGCTGGAATGCCTTGGCGTGGTTTTTGCCCTGACCAAGTTCCAACAGTACCTCGAGCACCGTGAATTCCAGCTGTATACGGACAATTCGGCTTTGTCCTGGCTGTTGAATCACCCACGCCAAGTAGGGAAATTAGCCCGGTGGATTGAGTTCATTAACTCATTCAAATTCACCGTACAACACATAAAGGGAACCGACAACATTGTTGCGGATTCCCTGTCCCGCCTTTTCGAGCCAACGGCTCCTACGGCAGTTCCTTTCCAAGAACATCAACCCACCACTCCCCAGCTATCAATTTTATCCCGTATCCCAGAGGTATTCCGCGATATTCACCTCCATCAGAGGGAAGATCCGGTTCTCCATACAATTATCAACAGCAGAACCCTCCCTCCCAACTACTCTTTAGTGGACCGGACCTTGATGCATCTTGCCCCAGGCCAAAGATCACCAAGGGTGGTCTTACCCCAGAAGCTCCTGGATATGGTTTTCAAGTATTACCACGAGCTTCCTATTTCAGCCCACATGGGCATTGGTAAGACCTTTGCCCGTATTTCCCAATTCTTTTGGGCAGAAGACCTAAAGGGTCAAATTGCTCAAAGAGTAAAGTCCTGCGTGAAGTGCCAGAGGGCTAAACAGGCCCAAAACACTCGCGTAGGATTGCAAGCTTCTGAAATACCTACAGCCCCATTTCAGAAGCTTTATATCGACTATGTCGGTCCCCTACCTAGGTCCACTAATCGGAACGCATACATCCTAACCGTGGTGGATGCGTTCTCAAAATTCACCCTCTTATTCCCGACGAGGAACACGAAAGCACTTACTACAGTCAACATATTGACTAAAAGTGTTTTCTCTTATTTTGGCTTCCCTAAGTTCCTCGTCAGCGATAACGTCTCCTCCTTTAAGTCCGCCGCCATGGCACAGATGTGCCTAGAATTCGGCATCAAACATATTTTTACCACTCCCTATTACCCTAACCCATCCCATGCGGAGCGAGTAAATAAGAACCTCAAGGTCGCACTCCGCATCTTCCACGCCCAGAACCAAACAAAAAGGGACCAGGATATTCACTGGTTCCAATTAGCGTTCAACACGGCTTCCCACCTCAGTACTGGAACCTCCCCTGCCACATTGCTTCTACACCATCCCGTTGCCCTACCTATCGAGCTAGCATGGAATATGGACCAGTTGGTCCCCCCTCCTCCACAGCTAGCTACAGACCAAATATGGTCTAAGGCTGTAGACAACCTCACGAAGGCGCACAGGGCCCGCCAGGTGGTCTACAATAGGAATCGGCAACCCAACCCGTTTCACCCCGGAGATTGTGTTATGTTTAGGGAGCATCACATCAGTGATGGCCCCAAACAAACCAATGCCAAACTCCTTCCCCTCTGGTCAAGGCCGCTAGTAATTGAGTGCTTCACCACCCCAGTAACAGTAAGGCTCATTGACCCCCGAACCAAGAAATTTATCCGTTCGGCACATATTTCCCAACTGAAAAGATTTTTTAACCCCCAACACAAATAAAAAATAATCACAACCCACCACCCAATATCACAACCCTCTATAGAAACCCACCACAACCCCAGTTACAATAGCCACACACTATAAGGGTTAAGTGATAATAGATTTAAGTTTTCTTCTTACTTTATTCTTCTTTCTTCTTCTTATTAACCGTGCTATAAATCAATTGAAATAACCTAATTCCCATTAAACCTTAATCGCATTGACGGGCCGAGGTAAGGCTAAGCTGGCTTTTCGAGTAGAAGTCAGCTCTACCTGAAGGCACTTCTGGCGTTTAAGATAATGGATTTTTTCCTCAGTTTCACCTATTTTTTTTTTAATACCTAGGAATTGTATAGCCTCACCTGTGGTTGGGCGGTTCGGAGGTGATTTTGGGTGTGTTGAGCTTTCCTTTCGGCAACATAAGTCAATTGTTTTCATTGTTTTCATTGTAACACCAAATTATTTGAAATTTTACCTTTTTTTTTGTAAACTTCAATAAATCAACCAAGCCAACCATCTGAAACATTTCTGGATTTAGCCAGGGCCACAGGAAAATCAGCTGTATGAGAGCAATACATTCCATTCCTTCAACATTATTTCCAATTTCACTATTTCCATAGTTCCCAACACTTACCAAATTTTTTTTCTCAACTTACACCTTCAACCATCCACCTCCGACACTCAAACCAAAACACATTATAGGGCTACTTTCCTATCGACTTTCTCTATCTACCACTCTGGTCTATTATGTTTAAATTAGTGTATTTCAATTGTAATATTTGTGCAGTAAATAAAGTTATGTTTAAATTTAAGCATAAGTAACCCATTAACATCAATTATATGTCATTATGTGTTATGTTTGTCCACTGCGTTTACTATTTTGATGTAATTATTTTCCTCTCTTCGACGTGAGCAATCCACCCCATAGGACGACACGTCGAAAACAATCATTAGGGTTTCGTGCCATATTTGCACCGCAATAATTGCAACTCATTTGTTGTGTACGCAAGCGCGTAGCAAAATTAGCGCACCTATCCTCTTTCCCAATGATTTTTCCTTTTGTGTATCATTGTATGTTGTTTCCATGTTTTGTCGTACCAGTCCTGGAATATCACCAGGAAGGGAAGTTGTTTGTTGCATGTCTTAAGTTTCTGCACTTAAAAGACTGCACATAATAATATATATTTCATTTTGTAAATTGTTCTTTATTTTTTAAACATTGTTCAATCCCACGTTAGGATGAACAAATCGGCACACGACACCCCACCATTTAAAATACGTTTCACTTCCACCCTGCATCCGCGTTATAATATTTGTCACCCACACCTAGTCCACAACCGTTCATACCTTACCTACACCAATATTTAAATTATAATTATCCGTGAATAAATTTTGAAATATTTCATGTATTACTGATTGATGCGTTGATACAATAGTGGCACTGGTTGGTTACAGTCTCATAGTTTTAAGTAACACTTAATTATTTAATTTAGTACTCATATTTTAATATTAGCTTCCTTTCCTTTAATTCATTAAGTTCCTCACCATCTTTTAAATAATTCCCATATAATCTGCAAGACCATACCGTATACCTCTTCCTCATATTTTCCAAATTACCACCACCAAATATCGTCAACTTCAAGTATTACCAAGCTGTTGCCACCATGTCAACTGTTTAGAGTGTGAGTCCATCGAACACTGTCAACGACAAGTAACTAAATCAAATTTTCTTCTGTTACAACAACATCAACTGCATAAAAGAGGTGTGCAGACCCAAGCAGCTATTATCTCAGCCACTTTTAAATATTGTGAGTGCCACATAATGTCATCACAGGGGACTGACTGCACTCAGATCCTCATGTATCAAGAGACTTTTGGCCTTAATCACAATTACTACAGAAATGCAGCTCTACAACGCCATTATATCAGCTACAGTATATCCATCTATAATATTATGACCACACCATGTAAACAGCTATTTCAACTTCAATCAATATATGAAGACACCGAATACTCATAATTTTATCCTACACTACTCATTTCATCCATCCTAAAATATCCTTCAGTTTTTCATTTATTCATCCTTCAGTTAAACTCCCACTAGTTTAAGATATTTTTTTGTAAATCCCAAAAAGGATATTAAATTTGCAATGTACACTCAAAAAAAAAAAAAAAAAATAGTTTTAGTTCACCAACCACCTCCACTATCCATTACTCCACCAACCACTATTATCCACCAACCAATTCAAAAAATTACTCTTCCAACCTAAAATAATCCTTCAGAATTTTATTCCATTCCTAGCATCAGTTAAACTCCCTCCTACTAATTTAAGATATTTTTGTGTAAATCCCAAAAAGGATATTAAATTTGCAATGTAAAAAAAAAAAAAAAAAAAAAAATTAGTTTTAGTTCACCAACCATCTCCACTATGATTCGGTTACTGTTCGCCAATCCGCTACCTTTTTTTTCTCTTTTCACACAGGGGTCATCTACCTCACTGTACATATTTACCAATATATACATTTATAATCCCTTTTTTCTTCCTTCTCAAGTAAATCCCAACTATCCTCATTACCAAACCTACTTGATACCAACCGATATATTTTAATTACAAGTTGTCGTATTTTTTGGGGGGATATTGCCGGTTTTTGGAACGTTTTCATGTATGGTGTGGAAGTGAAAGCTGGTGTAGCATGCGAATGCCACCTACAAAATTAATGGTCTCCTCAGTCCCAAGTGTTCTGTCCGCGATTAGGATCATCTGAATTGGTTGCCAGTAATCTTCAAAAAGTCAGTGCCAGGTAGGCTAGACGACCGTGGTTCAACCACAAATGCCCTAAATCCTTGGTTATCCGTCCTGCAACCTCAGCTCCTGCGATTTTTGGGGGGCGGCAAGGGTTTTGGTCGCTAGGGGGGGTGACTGTGACGCGATCAGGATCAGGGTTCGGCAATCACTCTACGCGCATCACAAAGCGGTGAGAATCGGTGCCAATATGGTCCGTCTATGGTCTTGCCGCTTCACAGAGTTGCCTCGACCAATCAGCGGACGGCATCTAAGTCTGTGGAAGACGAAGCTCTAAAAACCCCCGATTGTGGTGTAGACGCCGACGACGCAAGTTAGCGCATTGCAGTGAATTGGTAATTTGGTGTTTGCAACGAGTAAATTAATTATGATGGGCTAACGCGATAACTGGATTAGGCTATCGTGCAAACGGGGGCCATGTAACAGTAACGTCGGAAAGCGTCCCAAAGGGCGCTATGTCAAAATAGCGTGTTAAAGGCTGAAGACATACGCCCATCCTAGTGTGTTGCACCCTTTAGAGTATGTAAATTATAACAGTGTTTAGTTTATTATAGTGCCTATCAAAGCTGGTTACCCTAGTGTGTGGCTAATGACTTTAAGTGGTGGTATTAATATAAAGCGGGGGTGCTTCAATAGATTAAACGATTCACGTTCCTTGTGGGAACCCAATAATTGTTGCGGCAGGGGGCGGTAGTAACGACAACCCTTACAGTCATTATCAGTGTGTTATTCCAAAAACTGCCTTCTTCATATTTCAGGGTTTTATGCCAAAAACTGCCTTATCCAACAGATGGTTCCAATACCTGCCTTATACAGTCTTGTGCCATATACAATTCCAAAAGGTGCCTTATCCGTACCTTAAATTTAAATATATTTTCTCTGTTTTCGATTGATATCTAGACTTATAATTTCTTGGTTCTACAATTCATTACGATTTCAATGGTATATTACATGTGCTAAAAATCCATATGCATCATATAGCAACAGTTTTCCCTCTCTCCTGTAAAATTACTGTAATTGGAGAAGGCAGGTTATGGAACTGTACTACTCATTTTATTGATTTAATAGTAACTTGTAGTTGTAGAGGGGCCAATTTTAACTTCGTTGAAGACATAAAGCAAGAATATGGATGTTACTAAGTATTCAGAATATAAAATTATTCAAACAATTTAATACTGATTATTTTTGAAAATAATGGCCTAAATAGTCTTAAAGAATGTGTGCTGCTGAATTTAATCTCAAATAGTTCCATTAATTAATTTATTATAAAAGAGGTATATTGCTGCAATCCTAAATTTTCTATAACAGGTTCTCCAATAATAACCTGTCCTGTGTATTATTATTATTCCTTTATTTAGGGCGAGATTAGGACTTTAGAGTCCTCTCTTCCACATAACCCATTACATTAATATATTTACAAAAACTACATTAACTTATACAATATTAGACTATAGCAAAACACAAACCAATATACAAATAAAAATAGCATATAATTAAAAAGAAAAACAAATTTAACTCAAGAAAATGCATCTAATTATAATACAAGTTTAGTTAGATAGATAATTGCACTTAATTTATTTGGCGAGATTAGGCCCGTCTAGTCGTCTCTACAACTTATCCCGATTATATAATATTAATTACTGTAAAAGAAAAACAATTTTACATGAAAAACGTTTAAAAAAAACTATTACAACAAAATTCAATTAAAAATGACAGCAAACTGAAAATTAAATAAAGTAAAAAATTGTAACACAAAAAAGTAACAGTAACAACCATGAAATTCAATTTAAACAAAATATTTAAACTGAAATTTAAATTGTATACTAATGGTTGATTTATCTACTTATATAAAGCTAGACGGTAACACTGATTCATTGACATTAATTTATTAGGCACTTCCCATAATCGTACCCCGATCGACCTCATACTTGAATTAAAGCTCTCGACGAGAAACTTTTAGGAAAATTGCCAGAATTTAACATATTTAAATTTTGGAAGCACGTTTTCGGCGGGAAAGATTTTTTTGAATTTTTCAATTTCTTCATTTTCCCACTTTGAGCGCATTTAGTAAGAAAACGGTAAGAGATAGCAAAAAATGTTAAATACAAAAGTTGTAGAAAATTTAATTTCAAACTAACGATTTTCCATCAAATTTAAGATCCAATCATCCGTTCAACCGTTATTCACCCAAGAAGGAGCTCCGGCACACAATCCTCCAAATTTCCCATGTTAATCTTATGAAGATAATGTTTAATGAGTTTGAGTCAGCTGCCAAATAAAACAGCTGATTTATGCTAGGTCATCTATGTACAAACGAGCCAAAGATTAACGTGATTCTTTGTCGAATTTTCCAACTGCGAGCCAAGCGAAGCAGCCATCTGAGGCCGAAGGCCGAGGCGGGGTTGGGACGCGAAGCGTCCAGGGGCAGAGCCCCTAGTACTTATATACATGTGTTTAAATATGTGGGTATAGCAATGCATATAGTTCTCTTTTGCTGGGGGTGAATCGGATTTCACCGTCACGCGTTTCACCATGCATTTTGTGAAACGCTCCTAACGTGAAAAATGTTTGAAAAAAGTATTGGTTTTGCCGAAATTCGAACCAGCAGAGTGCATCACCAAATACTAGCGCCATAGCCGGTTAGATCACGATCGCATTGCATATTTAGTATATTTGAGTACCAATCATTCGTTCAGTCGCTATTCATCTGAGAAGGTAGGCTCCGCCCAAAGTCCTTAAAGCTAGACGATTTCACCGATTCACTGACATTAATTATTAGGCACTTCCCGTAATCGTACCCCCCTCGACCTCATACTTGAATTTAAAGCTCTCGACGAGAAACTGTTGGGAAAATTGCCAGAATTTAACATTTGGTAATTTTGGAAACACCTTTTTTGCGATAAAATATTTTTTCGAATTTTTCAATTTCTTCATTTTCCCACTTTGAGCGCATTTAGTAAGAAAACGGTAAGAGATAGCAAAAATTGTTTAAATACAAAAGTTGTAGAAAATTGAATTTCAAAGAAGAGATTTTCCGTCAGATTCAAGATCCAACCATCCATTTAGCCACTATTTATCCGAAAAGGGAGGCTCCACCCAACGTCCTTAAAGCTAGACGATTTCACCGATTCACTGACATTAATTTATTAGGCACTTGCCGTAATCGTACCCCCCTCGTCCTCATACTTGAATTAAAGTTCTCGATGAGGAACTTTTGGGAAAATTGCCAGAATTTAACATTTTTAAATTTTGGAATGACCTTTTGGGCGGGAAAGATTTTTCCGATTTTTTCAATTTCTTCATTTTTCCACTTTGAGCGCATTTAGTAAGAAAGCGGTAAGAGATAGCAAAAAATGTTAAATACAAGAGTTGTAGAAAATTTATTTGAAACCAACGATATTCCATCAAATTTAATATCCAATTCACCCCGCTATTCACCCGAGAAGGAGCTCCAGCACACAATCCTTCAAATTTCCCATGTTAATCTTATGGAGATAATGTTTAATGAGTTTGAGTCAGCTGCCAAATAAAAAAGCTGATTTGTGTTCGGTCACCTATGTTCAAACGAGCCAAAGATTAACGAGATTCTTTAGCGAATTTTCCAACTGCGAGCGAAGCGAAGCAGCCATCTGAGGCCGAAGGCCGAGGCGGGGTTGGGACGCGAAGCGTCGAGGGTCAGAGCCCCTAGTACAACTATATAGATATTGAAACATACACACTCGCATACAGAAACACACATTAGCGCATATTACATTTAAAACACAGAAGTCTCCGAAAAATTAAGATAAGCAATATTATTGCCAAGTAATATAAATTACACAATAATAAGTACATAATTTATTTACAGAAGACAAACTGTTGATTCCATCACAGCTCCAAGCAAGGACTCTCGATCCATTTTACACAACAAGAAAGTCTTAAGAAATTTATGAAACTGTCAACAGATTTAATAGCTTCTGGAAGTAATTTCTACAAGCAGTGTGCGGACACAGTAAAAGATTAAACGTAGGCCTACTGTTCTATGTAGCGTTATAACAAGCAAAGTGGGACTATTTCTTGTACTGATATCGGAGGTGAAAACAAACCTTTCAGCCAAATATTTAGGCGCTCCGGATTTTAGGGCCGAATGCATAGTAATTAAAATATGTAAGGTCATTAAGTTTTAAGATACTAAGTTCGCATTTTGAACTAAAAATAAATCATATACGGCTATTCTGTACCCGCAGCAATTTGTTGGCCATGACAAGACATGTCGTTGGCTACGGTTTCACAGTAAGGAAATGTTGAAGACTTAACTTGCGATGTTCTATTTTGGAGCGGTATGCAGTCTTGCATTTTTTTCAATTAGTGAATTCCAGCCAAAACCCTATTACACGTCACAGTTACAAAATCACTCCAAGTCAAAAATTATTTATGATAGCAGTTAAAAAAAGTCATTGTTAATATGAACTAAGTTAGTGAATGAAGAAAATAAATTATTATCCTTTATAAGATCTAGAGCAACCGGATATGCTTATTTATGCAGAACTTGGGTGGATTATTGAATGGCAAGAACAGTTTGACAGGGCCCTACCTTCCAACTTCTAAGCCGGATAGATACCTTTTTTTTTGGGTAATGAAATGCATTAGGCACCATCAGGGAGCACGTGTCCCCTGGTGCAGTGGAACTCCCGGTTCATCCGGTATATCCACTAAACCCTAACCTCCATTTCCTGTATAGGAAGTACCTCCACTCTGGGACCGTTCGGCATAGTGCTGAACCTGGTTCCACGAGTCCTCGCATATTATCATCTTTGTTACAATATTGGCCGGTGTAAGCGAGCCAATCTTTCTTCAATGTCCTGTCTTTCTTCCGCCCATCTGACACAGAAGAAAAACGTGTGCTCAACATCGTCCAACATGGAATCGCCGCGCACACTTGGCTTTCCACTTTTCCTATTTTTACCAGGTACGCCTGGAAGCACTCATGCCCAGTCAGCAGCTGGGTCATATAAACATTCACCTCCCCATGTGGTCGGTTTATCCATTTGGAAATGTTGGTAACTAAGCCAGCAGTCAAACTCCCTCTGGTCTCTTGTTGCCATCTTTCCTGCCAGAGTCTGAGCGTTTGTTCATTAGCTTACTCCTTAATCTTGGCTTCATCCTTTCTCTGGAATATAATACTCCTCTCCATTGCCATCAGGGTGATAGGGGGGATACTAGCAATAACCAGCACAGCTCTGTGTATTGAAAACTATCCCAATACGGGGGTTGACGTGCGAAGAACGCAATTCATTGTGTATTGAAAATAATCCAGATATGGTGGTTGGCGTGTGAATCATGCAATGCACTTTGTGTATTGAAAATACTCCAAATACGGGGGTTGGCGTGCAATGCACTGTGCGTCGGCCGCTTCTAATAGTGTTCAGTGTCAAGCTTACATTTGCGTCCTTAGCAGTGAACGTGTTAATGTGTATGTTTATTGTGAATGAGTGTTACCTGGATGACGGTCATTTTGTATACATGTTGAATGTTTTAAGTCCACCCGACGATGGACGACGATAAGGCCCGAACATGTGTAGTTTATAATAAATTTAAATTGAAGGACAAACTACAAAAGTATTGCTGGTGGTAAACCACAAAAGCAAATAGTTGAGAAAAATATGTTTTTAATGGGTCATTAGTTTTATAAATTAAATATATACTAGTGGACATGGCAATGCTTCGCTATTGCTTGATTTACCTAACCTAAAATTATATTCAGTTTTTGATCCAAATCAGTTGTTGATCAAAATCAGCTGTTGATAAAAATCAGCTGTTTTAAGCTTTTCATACGAACAGCTGTTTTTTGTGCCCCTGATAAAATCAAAAGAAATCTTTCTTCTTCTTCCTTAAGATTGACCTTCCATAAGATTAACATGGCAACTTTGAGGGCCACTGGGGCGAAGCCCTTAACATACATTGAGCTCATTTTAAGGGAAGCCCAACTTCAGAGTGAGCTCTGTAAAATGACACCAAAAACATCAAAATCGGTTAAAAACTCTAGGAGGAGTTCTACTCACAAAATAACCCCTAGCAAATTAATTATTTATAGATTAATCAAAATATTTCGCAAACTTTTTCTTACTTTAATATAAACGTATATATTTAGCAGTCGCGGTTTAATCTTCTTTTCCCTTTGAATAAATTTAATTTCCATACATGCACGCCTCCACTACAAGGTAACGTTACAAGGAGAAAACAATCTATTGTAAAGCAGGTTTGGTTGTCATTGAAAGCAACTAGTGTGCATTATTTTGTAAGCTTTACCGTACTAGATTGCCTGCAACTTTGAATATATTTCATCTGCAATGTATGTACGTGTGTAGCTTTCATATGAATAACAAGAATAACTTGTTGCGAATAAAGTTTTCCACAGATTTTTAAAACGTTCATACTATCTTCGTCTTGTCTTATTATCCAAGTGCTAGTACCCAAACAGTATATTTCATCACTAATACCAAAAATTGGATGTTTTTGATGCGAGATTTTGGTTCGATGTGCGAGGCAATGGCGAGCACATATAAAAGCCATCAAGCAACAGAAATCACTTTAGATAACAGTTATTACCGATACTTTTTATCATACTGCACTAGAACCACACGAACACTTAATTAACTTAAATTACACTATACATTTTTCTACACATTTTAAACGTGATTTAAAGGATATCGGAAGCGCGACAGTGCTGCTATCCGTTGGAAAACAGATGAACCTTTTGAAGTTACAGCTGTTGCAATTTCAAAGTACCGCAACGCATTGTTTACGAACATTTCTTTTTGGTCCTAGTACAGTAAAATGGGGATGATGAAACTGGCCCGATATTTTAGGTACGTTTGAAATGATGAAACGGCCCTGCTAATTAAAGAGGATTAGGAAGGGTCGCCTCGCCAGACCAGAAATGCTGAAATTGCCCCGAGCACCTGCTTTATTATTTTTGTCCCTGCATCCTGTCAAGGACTGAAGTCTTCCAATAACTGCCACCAATATCAGGAATTACTAGCTGATAAACTTTAGTGTAATACAATCGGTTGTATTATTAGGGGTTAGGTTAGGTTGTCGATCGGCAGGAAAAGCAGTCAGCGGCAGTTTTAAGCTGGATTTACACATGTAGTACTGTGCGCATACCGTGCGCGTACTGTACCGCTACCGTGTCGTGACTATTTCAAATAAAAAATGGTCTAACCCATTTGAATTATATAGACAGACTGTTTTCAATTTACACATGTAGGACTGTGCGCGTACCGTGCTCAGACTGTACTCCCTTCGACTGCTTCCAAAACGATTCTTCAAGGTCACGACAGATGACAGTCCGACACGGTCGGCGCACAGTACCCCACAGTCTAGACTGGTCTAGACCGACCGAGACTGCTGTAAACTGCCATAGACTGCCGTAGACTGTCGTAGACCGTTCTAAGAAGCAGATCAGAAACGGGGGTGGGGATATTCGGCTACAAATCAACATTTCATTTAATGTTTGTGCTATATTACTTTAATTACTTTATAAATTTAATTTTGTGCGTTATTTGTTTATTTATTATTCTGTTTATTTGTGACAACCTGCTAAATTTTGAAATGAATTAAGAGAAATTAAATTTACTTGTTCATCATAGAGACTATGACAATAACTTATAAAAGACAATTAATTTATGGACAATGATCGGCAGTGAATTAGGTACTTCATATAAGCAGCAGGCAACAATTACGTTCTCTTCTTCTTGATCGATGATAGACACTACGTTTCCCGTCAACGAACGGAAGAGTACTACGGTCGACAACAGTTCGGTATGAGCACAGTACCATATGTGTAAATCGAGACGGTCGAAGACGGTCGAAGACAGTCGCGACACAGTAGCGGTACAGTACGCGCACGGTACTACATGTGTAAATCCAGCTTTAGAAGACCGCAGTCACTGACAGGACGCAGGGACAAAAATAATTCCCTTTTCCCCAGTCCCGTAGCGACTACCTGGCAGGGCGCTCGGGGAAATTTTTTCATTTCTAGTCTTGCGAGGCGATCTTTCCTAATCCTCTTTAATGATTTGGGTAGTTTCGTCGTTTCAAAAGTACCCAAAATGTGTGGGGCAGTTTCACTACCCCCCAATAAAATACTTTAAGGTCCTAGTACCATAACGAAGCTGATTAGTTTTATTATTTATTATTTTTTATTATTTTTAGGCAAGTAGTGAATGAATACAATAAAGAGTCACTTTACGGACGTAACCCGTGAATTAAAAACATCAGTTTATAATGCAGTATGATATACATGTGATTATGTCGTTCCATACCAAATCACTTAGAAATGTAGAAAACATGCCGTACAAAGTAGATTAGGTTATTTGATTAAAACTAAAATAGTTGTATTTTAATGTTTAGATTTAACCCTACAACTGTCCATGTTAAGGTTAAGAATTCATATATGCAATTAAAAAATTTATTGATGTAAAATTGTAAAAGTTATTAGCTGAAGAAACAAAAATTGTTCAGTAACGAAAGGAAAATGTTTAACTTTAGGCCTACATAACAAGTAGTAAACATTTTGTGTAATTTTTTCGTAAGCGTAAAAAAGTTTCGTAATTTAGTTCTAAATAGAACTGTATAAAAAGCATTTATCAATTTCAAATTTCTTATTTTGAAAACACCATTTATTATGTCCCATCCACACGACTGCTAACACAACTAGGCCTAGTTTGAAATGTAATTTAGGAATATTTGCTTTACCCAAAAATGAAATATTATTAGAACAAAGTGTAGAGAATAAATCAAAGAATTGAACTGTATACTTGTAAATTATATTTTCATAAAAGTGTTTGACTTAGAATTATTTGAATAACAAAAGTGAGCATAAATATAGAAATCTCTCGTCCATTCAAACTATACAAGATGCGCGCGCAAACTCTTATGTCTAGCTATGTTATAAAGGTCCGTTAGGGTTTAAATTCAAACGTTAGATAAGACCGTATTAGCAGTAACTTTCCCACGGTGCTAGACAACAAAATGTTCAAATATAGCATATTTGGTTTACAGGGAAAGTTATCTTGAAGCATTATGTTTACAAAGATACCAAAATATCTCCAAAATAAATTGTGGTCTAACAGATATCACGTGTAAATAAGTAACGCTGTTTATTGGTTGGACAAGTGACCAATTGCAAGGGTCTACAAAACGCCCCACAACTTTAGAACTAATTGTCCGATTTTTGATTAGATGGCAGTATTAGATATTGGAAATTGTGAAGAATCCAGCGATATCCATCTAGGTTTAATTTAGAAGAAGTACTGGGCGGGCTTCAGAGAGAGAAGAAAGATTCGTTATTTCGTTGTGTTTTAGGATGAGATCCGGTCAATGTATGGGCGCCGATTGATTTGTAGAAAACTAATATACTGCAACGATGATTACGTATGTAAATATACGTTTTAGAAAACACAAAAAATAAATTTTAGATCATTACCTTTCTAACGGCTCTGATTTATTGCGATTGGATGATTTTTAGTGGGTGAAATATTCAATACAAGTTGAGTTGTCACAGACTACATAATTCAGTACAGCAGGGCGTTGAGACCACTTAATTTGAGTGGTCCGACAGTTGGAGGGTTAAAAAAGTTATACAATAAAGTACAATACCTTTTATTTTTCCGTCAGTTACCTCTTTTTTTTTGTTCTTTTGACGCGTTTCGGGACGTCTATCCCATCTTCAGAAAAGCCCTCTATATATAGAGGTTGTCCAAACGTTAATAAAACACATAAAACACAACATATTTAAAAAACACAGTAAGTAGATGCGCATCTTATGACAACCGGACATCGACTGACTGCACTCTATCAGTCCACGCTCTAATCTACAATTACTTGCCGCGGGCTTTCTGAATTCTTATCGCTGTGTCATATAGGTTAAAAAACTACCCAAACTCGATTGACACCAAGATACAGTTCACGCTTGAAATCGAAAATGACAGCAGCATAAACTTTCTGGACTTAACAATAGTAAAGCAACAGGACACCTTCAAATTCAGTATTTACAGGAAACCAACCACAACCAATATCACCATACACTCAGAGTCCCACCATCCACCATCTCATAAAATGGCAGCCTACAACACAGCATGATCCACAGATTAATAACCATACCTCTAGAACAACAGGATTACCAGGATAAACTTGACACAATTAAATATATAGCTACAAAAAATGGATACAAAGCCTCTATAATTGACAAGTTACTTACAAAACATATAAATAAATCTAAAATACCTCTGAAAGAGAAAACTAAGTCAATCTTTGTATCAACAGAATATGGCAGCATTCTTCCCAAGGTAATCTCATCCACTTTCAAAAAAAAAAAAAAAAAATCAATAGAACAATCGCTTTCCGCACGAATAATAATATCAAAAAATACTCCAAACCCAAAAACCAAGACAGTTAGAAAATCAAACGGGCGTCTATAAATTAACGTGCGATAGCTGTGATAAAATCTATATAGGCAAAACGGGAAGAGCGTTCAAAGTTCGTTTCAAGGAACACCTGCCAAAAAAGACTGTTTCGGGTAACAAGTCCAATTACGCGCGTCAGTTAATACAAGAAAATCACAGTTACTCAGATTTTGGAAAAAACCTTAAACCAATAAAGATTTGCAGTAAAGGCAAATTTATGAACGACGTGGAAGAGTTTGAAATTTAAAAGGCTTTCAAAGAATTCAACAAGAATAATGAACACCGATTATTTAACGACCAGCTAAATTTCGATTCGAACACCCTATATGACACAGCGATAAGAATTCAGAAAGCCCGCGGCAAGTAATTGTAGATTAGAGCGTGGACTGATAGCGTTCAGTCAGTCGATGTCCGGTTGTCATAAGATACGCATCTACGTACTGTATTTTTTTAAATATGTTGTGTTTTATGTGTTTTATTAACGTTTTGACAACCCCTATATATATAGAGGGCTTTTCTGAAGATGGGATAGACGTCTCGAAACGCGTCAAAAGAACAACAAAAAAGAGGTAACTGACGGAAAAATAAAATGTATTGTACTTTATTATATATATTAGTGACCTGGATACTATAAAAATGAATTCATTATTTAAAAAATTTTTTACTTATGTATTAGTTTAAGTGTTTTCATTTTTAAATGGAAAATCCACATTCAATTAAAAACAAACATTCATGTTTGATCAGAATCGGTTTAACACTCCCAAGTTGAGCAAGATATGCCTAAGTGTGTTACTAAAAATCCTGGAGACATATTTTATTAAACACTAGCAGGGAAAGAGGGCATGAGAGAAAGTTGAAAATGTGGACCTTTTTGGTTTATGTTTTCAGTAGAATATTGAATTGGAAAGGCTATTCGGCCTTACTACGTTAAAGTAAAGCCAGCACCATGTAATAATATCAAATACGTTTAAATGCAACGGTAATTTACTACTTAAATTACTTTTACAGTATTTTAATCAGACTGAACAGTTGTGAACAGTTTTGTACAATCTCTAACTTTTGTTCTTAAAATCAACTCAAATGCGTTCGTACACGTACAAACGAAAATGAATTCAAAATAGTAATTCGACATTTTTTCTCCGGGTAAAATGAATTAGCATAAATGTTTACCAGTGTCGTTTGCATTATTCAAATCTACCACTGTGACGTCTCTGTACTACGCCGCATCTGTTCTGAAAAGGATCGAATTCATCACTTTGTTCCTATTCATTATTCCAGTGTCCACACGATACCACCATGCAAATCTGTATTCAACTCTAACTATGGCCCACGTATTACGTATGGACTATAACTAGCCTTTTTTTATGAATACATGTTGTTTACTTGACAATTTATACAGGAACTAACTCAAACATCTACATTTACCCTTAATGAAATACGACAGATGTAAACGTATCCATCATATCTGTGATTTGCGAAAGTTACACAAAAAAAGTGCACATTAGGCCTTAATAAGGAGTATTTTTTATACCAATTTTTCACAGTTGTCCCATGTGTTTATATTATGGGTAATATCTAACTGTCCAAGTTATTAATGTGGCTGTATTAAACAGTTTTGTCGATTTGGCAAAAAATAGTAATTGTCTTCAAAAATCAACCACTCTGACCAACTCAACTTTTATCGTAATGTTTAGAAAAAGTCGTATTTTACTAAATACAAAGAGAATTGTTACTTTAGTGAAATCGTACTAGCTATTATGTGTAATGAACTAATCAGTTAATACAAATTATTAATTAAAAACAGCTGTATGGAGTCATTACCTGTAATAGCTTAGTACGATTTTTGTAACTAATTATATTAGAAAAGGGTCTATTTGTGTAAGAAGTCCATACAGTTTTGAATTTAGTTAAATCAGATCTAAGAATGAATTACACACAAAACTTATTAAAAAAAAATCATTATTAATAATAATACAAACTAAATTAGACCAGGATGAGTTTAAAATGAAGTCTTTGTAAAAATAAATAAATGTTTAGAGATGTGCAACTCCTTTTCTATACTAATATTATAAAGAGACTAGCTGACCCGTACGGCGTTGCCCGTGGTGGTTGGTATTTTCAGTCTTTTTAACGTAATTGTATTCTTTTTAAGTGTTCAGTCATATATATCTCAAATAATAAAAGCACTATTGTCATAATAATAAAAGATCTGAAATTATGATTTTAGTAACTTTGATCCCCCAAACCCCTCCTAAAATTTCGAAATGTTACATACCCTTTCTTTGTGAGCACCTATGGCCCTAAAGGAAGCTACATACCAAATTTCATTCCAATCCGTTCGGTAGTTTTGAAGAAATCGTGATTTAATAACTTTGATCCCCCAAACCCCCCCTAAAATTTTTAATTTTTTAAACCCTTTCTTAGCGAGCGCCTATGGCCCTAGAGGAAGCTACATACCAAATTGAATTCCAATCTGTTCGGTAATTTTGGAGAAATCGTGATTTAGTAATTTTTACCCCCAAACCCCCCTAAAATTTCCAATTTTTTAAAACCCTTTTTTAGTGAACACTTATGGCCCTAGAGGAAGCTACATACCAAATTTAATTCCAATCCGTTTGGTAGTTTTGAAGAAATCGTGATTTAATAACTTTGAACCCCCCAAACCCCCTCCTAAAATGTCGAATTTTTTCAAACCCTTTCTTAGTAAACACATATGGCCCTAGAGTAAGCTACATACCAAATTTCATTCCAATCCGTTCGGTAGTTTTGAAGAAATCGTTTTTTAATAACTTTGATCCCCCCAAAACCCCCCTAAAATTTCGAATTTTTTTAAACCCTTTCTTAGTGAGCACCTATGGCCCTAGAGGAAGCAACATACCAAATTTCATTTCAATCCGTTTATTAGTTTTTGAGATATCGTAATGAGTGAGTCAGTGGGTTTTCGCTTTTATATTATATAAATTTGATAGATACAAATTTCCCTCAAAATTTCGAATTTTTTCAAACCCTTTCTTACTGAGCTCCTATGGCCCTAGAGGAAGCTACATACCAAATTTCATTCCAATCCGTTCGGTAGTTTTTGAGAAATCGTGATGAGTGATTCAGTGAGTCAGTGGGTTTTGGCTTTTATATATATATAGATACAGTTTTTTTTCTTTGTATGTAGGGAGTAATCTCTGGAACAACTGAACCGACTGAAAAAATAGTTTTACTAATAAAAGGCTACACTATCCCTGAGTAACATAGGCTATAATTCATTTCGATAAAAACCTTTTTTTAATTCAATATTTATTTGTAAATTTATTCGGAAAACATTCTTAGGTTAGGCTTAGAATGATAAACCAACAAATGTATTTACATGTATTACCATAGCAACTAATTGAATAAAATAACAGATAATATAGCCGTTTGCTCCAATATTTCCATTAACAGCTGATTTCAAAATTTCAAGCAATTATTTTTGTATTTCTAGCTTTAAGGTTAGGGTTTTAAAGTGTGCACCTGAGCCTTGCTGGTTCTTTTAACCATTATTATAACCGCTGTTATAAAATATAATAAATAATTTAATTTGAAAAATTAACATTATTTACCATCTTAGTTTTTAGGTTATTATTAATCCTACACCTTTATTATAAATAAAACATAACATATGTTTTTAGAAGGTTCCATTGAGGGATGGCGGGCGGAGCACGCAGGCGTCTCCCCTAGTAATAAATAAATTTATGGGACCTAAGGATACTTTCCTAGCTATACAAATGATTGAGAATTCAAGGATTGGACAGAAATAAAATAACAATTAAATTGTATACATAAGTTATATTAAAACATCTTTCATTGTGTAAAGTAAGTAAGCTATAGTGGATTGTGTTGTTAAACAGAAGATAACGCGGGTAGTCTATCTCTCTCTATATAGGAGTATTTGCCCTGACTTAATGACTGACATAGAGTATAAGTGGAATAAAAACTACTTAAGATACAAATGCGAAATTTTAAAGGTATATTCTTATTTATTCATAGACGCACAATAAGAAAGCGTTTTGCTAAACTCTATTTTAAAGCGTCAAGTAGTGAAAATTCTGATGAAACAGCTGTTCGTATCAAAAACTTAGCAACACATGTTTGTTTACATGCATTACCATATCAACCAACTTAGTAAATTTATAATTCTTCACAACCAACAGCTTTTTTAGGTTAGTTTAACAAACTAAAAGCTAACACAAACAAAAATCAACAAAAAATGCTTACTGTATTATAATTTAATTCAAACATCATGTGTTACCTATTATAAACAAAACAGCTGTTCGGATCACCTGTTTAACAACATATGTTTGTTTAAATTCATTGCCACATCAACCAACTTTGAAAATGTATAATCAGTTTATAATTCTTCTCAGCTAACAGTTTGTATAGGTTAGATTAACAAACTAAAAGCAAACACAAACATAAATCAACAACAACCGACGTATCCGACACCTCTAACTGGTGCAAGAAACTAAAAATACTTTTAAGACCTAAATAGTTATAAAAGAACCGATAACGGTAAAATTTGTTGGAGGTGGTGGGAGAGAGAGTTGGGTCGTTCGGGAGTTATGTTTAGATGTTCAGCATTGTACGTCTTTTGTTAATTCAAACCGTTACCCGTACCGACAGAAAAAAGAAGTATGATAACAATATTCGTTTCTGCTTGCAAAGCTGTAAGTAGTAACTCCTACGTCCAGTAACTGGTACTCGAAATAATAACAATTTTTAACGGTTACTTGATTGGGTAAAAAATACGTTACAGAAAACACGGCACGAATATACAAACAACAATTGCATGTATTATGTGTATTGATTTTGAACCATTAATCGATACTCTAAAGTATATGATCTTGTCTCTGCAATTATTTAACCCGATCCATCTAAACTTCCACGGAAAAAAAATTAAATTGATTTGACAACTCGAATTTTGTGGAATGACATTAAAGGTAAAGTAAGTTAAATCGGTTACAAATCTTAAATGCTAAATTCAATTTAGTTTATTGGGATATTATTTTTCCACCATGTTTTTGTGTACATAAATATACATTTTACACCGTTTAGAAGCACTGGGATAATAATTTCCCAAATATGATCCTGATCCTAAGTCTACTAGCTACAGATGGTTGATCCTGCTGAGCAGCTGGTTTTCATATTGAAACAGGTTAACAGCTGCAAGTAAATTTGTGGGAAGATAGTATCCCACTATCACTTTGCAATCCAATGGTTTCAATT
>JAGFPH010004431.1:78607-93601 GCA_018207615.1 Philaenus spumarius | reverse complement strand
TTACAGACGAACATTAATAATTACAGACGAACGTTAATAATTACAGACGAACGTTAATATTTACAGACGAACGTCAGACAGTCGAATGTAAGACAGACAAATATCATACAGACAAACTGTCAGACAAACAAATGGTGAGACAGACGAACGGTCAGACAGACAAACGGTCAGACAGACGGACGTTCAGACAGACGAACGATCCGAAAGAAGAAATTTCAGACAGACGAACGTTCAATCAGACAAACGATCATGCATACAAATGTCATACAGACAAACGGTCATACAGATAAACGGTCAGACAGATGAACTGTCGGACAGAAGGACGGTCAGACAGACAAACTGTCAAGTCAGACAGATGAACCTATATATAAATCTACAGATAAACGGTAAATATTGTTATAATATAATTGTCTCAATCACATAATCCACAATTCCACAAACATTATCTAAATGTGTTTCAGTTGGTGTTGTAGCAAGCGCATTTTCAAGAGTGGACATCTTCATAATCGATTAAAAATAAACACTTTTTTAAAGAACTATTTAAACATTTTCTGAAAAAGTACAACGTGTTTTCTGGTATATTTATATAACTTATTTACCAACGTCACTTTTACAATTTGCATTGTAAGTTAAAACGTTACTCACAGTTTTGTTGGGAGAAATTTTAATACAACGGTTAAAAAGTTACTGGAACATACAATTA
Source organism: Philaenus spumarius (assembly GCA_018207615.1). Lineage (NCBI taxonomy): Eukaryota > Metazoa > Arthropoda > Insecta > Hemiptera > Aphrophoridae > Philaenus > Philaenus spumarius. Next base: position 92,898 of record JAGFPH010004431.1, on the reverse strand, counting down.
ATTGCTATACCTAACTCTGGAGGTTTATACATTAAAACGAGTAAAAGTAAATACGTTTTATCATTTAAAGACGTATTTAACACGAACAAACTACCATGCGATAGTCGTTAGCAGAACTGTCACTTCTAAAACTATTTCCAATTTGTTTTCGGAATATACCTTCTTGTATATTTAATCTCAAAGAGTCGGTTTAAACTGGTTGCGGCCCACGAGCATAACATGGCGAAAATATAAATATTCAATTACAGTAGACAAACAAGATGAAAGGATTTGTTTCATCGGCTCGTGTTTTTTTTATGTAAAATATAGTCAAAATCGGGTTTATCGTACCCAGAAACATATAAAACGACACACCACACTGTATTTTCCAAATATTTACTCCAAAAACGTGACTCCGGCGAGCTATGCATCTTTAACTGTCAAAATCGGTTTCCCCTCACATAAAAACATATAAAACGATACCCCACACTGAATTTTCAAAAACTTTGATCCAAAAACGTGACCCCGACGCGCTACGACATTTCAACTGTCAAAAGCTGTTTTCCAGTTCCCCAAAAACATACAAAACGATTACCCCCCACACTGTGTTTTCAAACTTTGAACTCAATATTTTCAAAATGTTGATACAAAAACGTGACACCGACTCGCTACGATATATGAACTCTCAAAATCGGGTTTCCTGTATCTAAAACTATATAAAACGTTACCCCCACATTGTATTTTCAATATTGTGACCCAAAAACGTGACCCCGACGCGCTAAGACTCACGCTTTTCAACTCTCCGCAATAAAATTATGAAGATTTTCTCACCACCAGAAATTTTCTACGACGCCTGTGAGTGTTAACAGACAGACACACACAAAATTATTTCAATACTTCGGCATTTTAAGGCGAGCCGAAGTAAAACTTCTACAATCTTAAATTTGTATATTATTTCCTTTTTAGAAATAGTCACACCGATACAACGTTACGTACATATTTTATTATAATTACTTGTTCGGACGTTTGCCATCATTTGTGTGTTAAATTATCAAACACGACGTTTCGGGATTACAAATCAATTCCCGTTCTCAAGTGACTAAAACTAACGGTAAATAAACCCAGGCACTAGGAATATGTAAGAGTAAATAAAGTAAAACTACAATTACTACTAACCTTAAATATCTACGTGATACATCTCAGAGTTAAGACTGAGAAGTCAAACACACCAACCACAGACAAAACACAATTCAAACACTAAGCACACGCAATTGATGGCAAGCGTCTAGTTGACAAGTTGGAGAGAGACTGACAACTGGCCAGAGTGTTTAAGCGTGGCAAACAGGAAGGGGTAGTTCCCTATTGTTTCATATAGTTCAACTGTTTCGCACGGGAACGGGTTATAACACCAAGTGGTGATTCTACTGGTAAAAGTTCAGCATTTTTATTAGTCGGTAACATTTCTGTTTTATTATTATTACGGTTATTATAATAAAGTTTTAGTTCTTTTTTTAATAATGGGAGCCACAGTGGCCTTACTTCAATGCTTGTTTGGCTGATAGTGTTGTCCGCTAGTTTTATATATGAGGCTCCAATTATTTTACGTTTGTAAAGATTACTTTCTCGGTGTATGATTTTTGCCTCTTCCCAATTAAATTTGTGATTTTCGGATATGTTCTGCAATTTTCGATTTAACGACTAGGCCTACATACGTACATATTATCAATTATATAAGGTAGTAATTGATAATACGTAAGTGTATTATCAATTCAAGTACACAACTATTTGAAAAACAATAAATCTAATAACTGGAACCTATAGATCAAGACACCAAAGATCAAAGACCAGAGTAGACATTTTAGATAAATTGATGGCTTTTGTTCAACTTAACATGTTATTGTAAAACAAATTTAGGTTTACATTGAACTGTTCAGACAGCTAATATATAAGAAGTAAAATAGTAGATATTATTGCACAAACATGTTAATTCGTTTAATAGTTACTTGGCCCAATTTGATAAATAATAATGATACATACCCCATGCTACTTGGGCGGAAATGATTAAAACATTACTACAAGTTTAATTGAAATTAGAGGGTTGGTTTATTAATTCAATCTAGTTTGTGAGATCGTTTAAATTTTTGTTTATTATTTTTTGTTTGTTTTTTTATAAGTGTAAGTTATTTGTTTGTTTCTTCCTAGGTTTGTTTATTTCCTTGTTTAATTATTTTATTGTTTATTAGTTTTTTTTATTCTCTGTTTATTATTTGTGTCAATACGTTTGTTTATTTGTTTGTTTCAATTTCTTGTCATTTGTTTCTATGTTAGTTTAGTTTTTATTTGTTTGTTTTTATGTTTTAAATGTGTTTTGTTATTGGTTTGTTTATTTATTTATTTGATATTTTTATATTGTTTGGTTGTTTCATGTTTGTGTTTGTTTAAATGTTTGTTTACTTGTTTGTTTGTTTCTGTGTGTTTATTTATTTGTTTTTTCTACGTTTGTGTATTTCTTATTTTGATTATTGTCGTTTATGAATTTAATTATTTTTTTCATTATATGTTTATTATTTGTGTGTATTTTTTACGATGTTTGGTTATTTGTTTGTTTCTTTATTTGTTTCTATGTTTTTTATTTGTTTGTTTCTATTTGTTTATTTTTTTGTTTGTGTATTTCAGTGTAATTGTTTTATTTTTCAGTTTCTATGTTCGTTATTTGTTTCTATGTTTTGTGATTCGTGTTTTTTTTGTCTCTATGTCTGGTAATTTGTTTCTATGTTTGTTTAGTTTTTTATTTGTTTGTTTCTATGTTTGTTAATTTGTTTGCTCATCGGTTTGTTTATTTCTTTCTTCGTTTTTTTATTTGTTTTTTATTCTGTGGTTATTTATTTATTTGTTTGCTTCAATGTATGTCTATGTGTTTCTATGTTTGTTTATTTATTTTCTTTCTTCTATGTTTCTTTATTTGTTTGTGAGTTTCTATGTTAAATTCTATTTATTTCTTGGTTTGTTTCTGTGTTTGTTATTGTGTTTGTTCATTCACTGTGCTATTTGTTCATTTAATTACTAATTTGCTTGTTGTTATGTTTTGGGTTGTCTCGGAAATTTCTAAACGTATTCGGAAACCTATTAAGACATGAGTAACAGAGTCTTTTCCAGATTATATTTATCTTTTTAGTTTAAAAATACACAGTGAACATTTCTTACAGGCGGGTATGCGTACATTTAGTAGCTAAGGGCTGGGAATTTATACTAGTATACACAACTTGTAGCATTCGTCAGTAGTTTTAAAACATCAACAGTAAAACATGTTAAACAAAATGTATTGTCATTATGATGCCAGCTGATTGAACCTAAAGGTTGACCTGAATTCAACCCTAATGATAGGGTTTAGTAAACTAACAACTAATATAAAATTCTAATACTTTAACCCTCGAAGTGCTATCGACTCTAAAAGAGCCGATTCGACCCACTTGTAACGTGCTATCGACTCTGTAAGAGCCGATTCGTAAAATCGATACATCGAAGTTAATAATTATCGGACAAACTAGCACTTTACATAGAATGAAAGTAAATTGAATTATCTATCTAGTAGGCAGTGTTAGTTTGTCTTCATTGCAGAAAAACAAATGTAGCAGACGACAATATTGAGACGATTCGTAAAATCGATAAATCCAAGCTAATTGTTATCGGACAAACTTGCACTTCACATAGAATGAAAGTAAATTGAATTCTCTATCTAGTAGGCAGTGTTAGTTTGTCTTCATTGGAGAAAAACAATTATAGCGGACGACAATATTGTCAGTTAGTTGTAAGATGTGGTTTGAAAACGTTTGATTACGTTTGTGTAAACTAGCTCTAACCTAAACGTGAAATGTGACATGCTTAGATATTTGACCTGTAAGTGTTTTTCTATTCTTCAAAGTGATCATTGTTGTATATATTTGTGTTTATTATAAAATTTTAAACATTTTGTATATCTTGAAATTTTAATTCAGTTAATTTAGTGAATGTGAACAGCCTCTAAAGTTCAAAATGTTAGTGAAATTCTTTTTTTATTGTGATTTATCATCCATTATACTTCTACTAAATAATGATAAGTAAATAAAACTGTTACTATATTATTCTCTGATCTTTTTTGACCACATTGATATATAATAAGTCAAATATAAACACAAATTTGTATTTATAATGAATGCTTAGCACTAAAGAATGATCTCCTCAGCACTTAGAGGGTTAAATAAATGTATACTGTTTGCTACTATTTATCAATGATTATTTTTTTCTTAAACAATTATAATAATTTAATAAAATCTATAAACAGAACGTAGAACAACAATTACACAACTCTGACACTCACTACATTACGTGCAAATAAAAGTCCATTACTAAACAAATAATTCGACCACGCAGCTGAACCGCTGACATCAGTTTAGCAAATTTCCAAAATTAAGATTATAGGCCTATGTTTTAGGGTTTCAACCAACAATTTGGGAAATAGGTCTGTTCATGACGGTGCTGAATAGCTGCAAAATGGTTCGCAAGCCAATCCGAATATTGGGAGTATCTTCAATACACAAAACATTGCGTGCTTCGCATGCCAACCCCCGTTTTAGGAGTATATTCACAAGCATTGCGTGCTTCGCACGCCAACCCCCCGGAAGAATCCACCACATGGCTTTGTACCGGGACCTTCTATGGTATTTTACGTTTTGATCGATTTTCGGGGAACCAAGCTAGCTATAAGGTCGCGTAAAAAACAAAATGTGCAGAATAACATCCTACATTTATATGTGTAGAAAAAACTCAAAAACAAATTCATTTTCGTAGGAAAAATCTCAAAAAATAGTCACTTCCAGTCAAAAATCGTGCTTCTGATTGTTGGATTTATTTAACTAACGAAGTCGTGTAAGCGACGTAGACAGCCAACGTGTGTACCAAATTTGAACCAAATCGGACTTAAAATGCGGCCGCTAGAGTGCGAACACATATATACATACATATATATGATGTTTAATGACACCCCAAAACGTGTTCTGGGGACCATGATCTGTGCTCATTTGCTACTCCCAACCTTGGGTCTTACCATAAAGGCCACTGCAATAGCTCATTTTTCCTATGGAAATTCGCTAATAACCTAAGAATATCACCCATTATGTTAGGACTAGAACCTAGTCGTCTATATAAAGACGCCCATAGCAGTCTGCTCTGCTGAGCAAAATTAATTGTTTCCTCGATAGTTAATTATTGTTTAATTGCTCTTTAGACATCCAACACATAATAATTATGTTACTTTAACTGACTCTAAAAAATTACTTTTTCATAACTAGAAATTGTTAAGTGATAAACGTGATTATCGTAAGCATAAACTCAAAAAGTTTGTGAACTGTTATTACTTGAGAAACCTGTTGTTATAAAATATTTCTTACTGATACAATTAATTTTAATCTTGTTAGCAATGATGGTAGTAAATAAAGAATAATTGCAATATAAACGAAATATATTTAAAACGCTTGGGAACATTAGTTGTATAAACGTCAAAACTACAACAGATAATTTCTTTGAGTTTATCATAAAACCCTACACATTACGAACGAATCTCCACTAAAAAATAAAGATCTTTGAAACTGACAGTTTGTTAAGACAAAACAACTTCCCACGTCATTTCAAAACATGTAAGTTAAAATAACATTTCATTCAGATTTTACCCCAAGATTCCATTCACCGAATTTTTAGTAAGAATCTGTGAGCTACGTAGAAAAACCTACACAAATTGTTCTAGAGTGATGACTACAGTTTATTAATGTTTCTCATCTGTGAAGAGCTGAATGAACACAGAAATATTTTCCTCTCCCGTTTGCCCATTGTTGCAGCAATTCATTGTCTGCGTTCCATTAGGTCTCAAGTGACGTGCTTTTACTTTTTTCATCTTTGGCATTTGCTAAATATACATTTTCAAAGTTAAATAAAGTTGTTCTGGCATTTAAATAATTTCGATTTCATCTGTTCAGTCACAAGGAAAGAGGCGAGTAGGTGTTAAATATTTAAATGAATAAGGTTCGAACTATACTTTTAAAAAATAGGGGTAAGAAGGTGACGGAAGGTAAGGGGGAAAAGAGGAAGTGTATGATTTTTAAGTTACAGTAATAGGTCAAACTAATCGCTTATTCAAAATGTTTTAAAAATTAACCAAAATAACGTAACATATTTTAGCCTGGCTTTAATAATTTCAGAATACGTTTTGGAGTTTAGAAACTCTTGAATTACAATGGTACACGTCTGTTCAAATCTTTTTGCCGATTACTATTATCACCAATTAATTATTATTACCACCCATTACTTTTATCATTAGTTATAATTATCACCAATTATTATGATCACCAATTACTATTATCAGCAGTAATTATTATCACCAGTTATTATTATCACCAATTATTGTTATTACCAATGACTTTTTTCACCAATTATTACTATCGCCAATTACTATTACCACCAATTATTATTATCACAAATTATTATTATCACCAATTATTATTGTCAACAAATAAATTATGACCACTAATTATTATTATCAGCAGTTATTATTATCACCAGTTATTATTATCAACAATTACTATTATCACCAGTTATTATTATCACCAATTATTATTGTCACCAAATGTTATGATCAAAAATTACTACTATCAGCAGTTATTATTATCAACAATTACTATTATCATCAGTTATTATTATCACAAGTTATTATTGTCACCAAATATTATGATCACCAATTACTATTATCAGCAGTTACTATTATCAGCAGTTATTATCATCACCGATTAATATTTTTACAAATTAGACTAATATTATTATCAGCAGTTATTATTATCACCAGTTATTATGATCACCAATTATTAGTATCACCAATGACTTTTATCACCAATTATTAATATTATCACAAATTATTAGTATCACCAATTACTGTTGGTTGTTTTATTTCACTGTAGGGCTATACTAAAAATATTATGATAAATTTTTGTAATAGCTGTGTTATTCATAATATGAAACAACAGATGTTTGAATTGAATTTTAATACAGTAAACTAACATTTTTCGTAGATTTTGGTTTTTGTTTGGTCTTTAGTTTGTTAAACTAAAATAAAAAAAGCTGTTGGTAGTAAAGAATAGTAAAATTACTATAAATTTGCAAAACGTTTGTAAACAAACATGTATTGCTAAGCTTTCGATCTGAACAGCTGTTTTATCAGAATTTTCACTATTTTCACCCTTTGAAATAAACATTTTGCAAAATCCGAAGTGTGTGTTTATGATCCAATACTAATATAATAATAATAATACTAATGATCCAATAATACTAACGTTGATTCTATGTTAGTCACTCAGTCGTTCATTCAGAACGAAGTTGGGTATACAATTGTATGGATTTGCGAATAGTATTTCACGTGTAATACAATAAAAGAAATCAATTTAGTTTATATAGCCTATTATAATAACGTTCTTGTGGAGGACATATACTTCGTTTAGTTTATGAAAGTTTACTTGTAGAAATAGAAAACAGTGTTCAAGTATTTTTTGCAGAAAGTTTAAGAATGTTGTAATTGCTGGGATTTCAACGTAAATTATCTAATTGTATTCTTAAAGAACGTAAACTACTATCGGATATGATAGATGAGCATTCTAATGTTACAGAAATCGGAACACTTTAATAAATAAATTGATAATCTATAATTATATTAATAGGCAAGCACAAAACTTGTCGTCCTTTTTTCTCAGCTTGTGTGCATCGTAGGAGAAATTCGCGCATACCGTTAGAAAGGTAGTGTCCTGTAGATGAGCAGAATCCCATTATAATTTACATCGGTCCTCAGGGATACGCCCCAGTAGCCCTAAAAGTTTCAACGTTAATCTTATGAAAGGTCAATCTTAAGGAAGAAGAAGAAAGATTTCTTTTGATTTTATCAGGGGCAAAAAAAACAGCTGTTCGTATGAAAAGCTTAAAACAGTTGATTTTGATCAACAGCTGATTTTGATCAAGAACTGATTTGGATCAAAAACTGAATATAATTTTAGGTTAGGTAAATCAAGCAATAGCAATAGCGAAGCATTGCCGGGTCCACTAGTCAATTTTAATATTTAATTTACCAACACCCTAAGTTATTGATGATAATCAATCATTTATCTCTCTATCTACGTTTATCAAACATTTAATACACACAACTTAGCAAAACAAAAAGTAAAAAAAAAATTGCCTAACCAGCAGAAGTTCTTCTAGGGAAAATTGAAACACGTTTTCGAACGAAGTTCCTTAACGAGGATTGCAGTAGGAGTTAAGAAATAGAAAACGTAACGCGTAACGAAAACAAGTGTTATAAATTGGTTGCTATGGCAATGAAAAATATAAAATACGAGTAACGAAAAAATCGTTACAAAATTGGTTACTGTGGCAATGAATGTAAACACATTCAAGAAACATGTGTTTTGGTTCATCAATTTAAATTAAGGGACAATCGGTTCCGTCCGGCGTAGTTCTGATATTATCGTCAAGCGCTGAAATTTTACGTTAGACCTAGAAAGTAATTTTAAGTCTTAGTCTAGCCTAAAATTATTGTATTTATGTTGCCATTAAGACAGGTAAAATAATTAAACATGCACACAATAATTTTAGCTTAGGACTAGACGGATGAACCAATATTTTATGTTCATTAAATTTACAACGAATGGACATCTTAGCTGAGATGTTATAATTAATTCTACACCTTTATTATTATATCATTAAACGTATGGAAACAGTAAGTATTTGTATAACAAAACAATCTAATAATAAACGGCAATTGAAAGATCAAAATTATGGTAAAAGAATTGAAGAAAAGGCGTGATGAACTTTGTTCCTGACCATCACTAATCCTGCACTCATCACTAGTCACTTGATCCTGCACTAATTTAATCTATGCAGCAACGGATTGAAAATATTTTTTTCTGAAGCACTTTTATTTTTTATTTCAACGATAGTTTTCATTTGGTTAAGTTATACTTTAAATAAAGAAAACATTTAAATGGTACAATTAAAAAGACTTTTTAGAGATAAATAGTTATTATACAAGGGGTAAAAATAAAGCAAAATTGAAAACTGCCAGAGTAGGAATCAAAGCATTCAGGAACACAATTATTTAGCTAATTCAGAACATTTTTATTGTTCTAATGTAATTAGTACTACTTGCTCTGTCATAAATACTAAAGTAGGAATTATGGTAAGAAAGTAAGAAAGCATACATGGTCATTTATATAACCGGCAAGATGAGATTTGTTTCTGAACTCGACTTTTGTTGATAAGTTGAATAAAGACCTAAATTTATAAAATGTTTTCAACTTCCTAAACTACGTAAGATTAAGAATACAGTTGACAATCACTCTCGTTTCGTATATGTTCCAGTAAATGCAGAGAAAGTTAATAAATACAAAATGTATTTCAACAACAAATATTTCACAAGTTATGCCAGTTTTCATGCTTGCAAGTAAATACATGCCGTATCTTCTTTACTTGCCAAATATTTTTTAACGCGTTTATAAAAAATATTTATTACAGTTAAAACTCTATAATCCGAACTAATTCGGACCGAATGTGGTTCGGATTATAAAATCGTTCGGACTATCAAACATAGACATAAGAGACCAATAAGACTACAAGACAAATTAATTGCATTCAAGAGGGATCTAAAAATAATAGGTAATATTAATACAAAATAAAATGCAGTACAATGAATGACCAAGAATATATTTAATGCAACACATTAAAACAGCATAAATGAAAATATTGTACACTATGGGAAACCCCTGCGTGCTCCGCGCGCTAACCCCGTTCTAACCTTATATACACATAATCATGTTATGTTTTCTTTATAATGAAATTGTATGATTAATAATAACCACCAAGCTAAGATGGTAAATAATGTTAAATAAGTTATTTCGTATATATTATTTTATAACAGCTGTTGCAATAAAGGTCAAAAGAAGGCTCCGGTCTACACTTTAATAAAAACCTAACCTAAAAGTTAGAAATACAAATAGTTGCTTCAAAATTTGAAATCAGCTTTTAAAAATCAGGTGTTTTATCTCTTATTTTATTGAATTGGTTGCTATGGTAATACATGTAAATACATTCAAGAAATATGACGGTTCATCAATCTAGGCCTAACATAAGAATTTTGTCTGCTTAAATTTACAAATATTGAAATAAGAATGTTTTTATTAAAATTAATTATAGCCTATGTTATGCAGGGATAGTGTAGCTTTTTATTAGTAAAACTATTTATTCAATCGGTTCAGTAGTTTCAAAGATTACCCCCTACAAAAAAAAAAAAAAACAAACAAACAAATGTTACCTCTTTATAATATTATAGTATAAAAAGATGGTAAATAATGTTAAATGTTCAAATCAAATTATTTCGTATATTTTATAACAGCAGTTATAATATAGGTCAAAAGAATCAGCTAGGCTCAGGTCTACACTTTAATAAAAACCTAACATAAAAGTTAGAAATTACAAATAGTTGCTTCAATGTTTCAAATAAGCTTTTAATGGAAATCAGCTGTTTTACCTGTTACTTTATTTAATTGGTTGCTACGGTGATAAATGTAAATACATGTGTTGGTTTATCAATTTAGGCCTAACCTAGGAATTTTTTTCCGACTAATTTACAAATATTGAAATAAAAAAAGGTTTTTTAACGAAATTAATTAAAGCCTATGTTATTCAGGGATAGTGTAGCTTTTTATTAGTAAAACTATTTTTTCAATCGGTTAAGTAGTTCCAGACCCCTACATACAAACAAACAAACAAACAAAAATCAAATTTTACCTCTTTATAATATTGGTATAGATTATAAAGGCTTCCAAATGGATAAATGTTATGGGTTCGTATTATCGGACATTTGGATTATCGAGGTCTGACCGAACCATTAGTGTTTTTAAATGCAATACAATTAACGCTTATGTAAGTAAACAGTGCCATACTAACTGCATTATGACGAGTACGATAATATCGTATTTTATATTATCGTATATTATACGTCCGTTGTTTCTTGACTTAAATATTTTAGTAAAACTTGCAAAAAACCCAAAGCAGAGACCATTTAACTAGTCGAACCTTGTCAACTTGGATACGGGAAAACCACTGTTTGCTTAACTTCCGCCATCGTACCCTCTTTCAATAATGTATACTTCACAGACACCGTTTAACACGTCCACTGCTAAGGACGCACATGTGAGCTTGACACTGAACACTATGAGAAGCGGCCGACGCACAGTGCATTGCACGCCAACCCCCATATTGAGAATATTTTCAATATACATTGCACTAAGTGCTTCGCACGCCAGCCCCCTTATTGTTGGTATTTTCAATTTACATTGCATTGCGTGATTCGCACGCCAACCCCCTTGTTGGGGGTATTTTCAATTCACATTGCATTGCGCGCTTCGCACGCCAACCCTCGTATTGAGTTTCAATGCACAATGCATTGCGTGATTCGCATGCCAACTCCCTCATTGAGAGTATTTTAAATACACGAAGCATTGCGTGCTTCGCACGCCTACCCCCGATTTGGGAGAATTTTCAATACGAAGATCATTGCGTGCTTCGTACGCCAACTTTCAGCCTATGTGCGTCCGCTTTAGAATATTAGTGATTGTTACGTAGATAGGTTGAAAAATAAAAATAAAGTAATTTCTACTCATTTAGGCTATAAATAAAACAAAAATAAAAGGTCAGCTCCTAGCATAGGAAATACGAAATTTGCATAGCAGTGAACGTATTAACAGTTAAAACCGCAGTTGCCCAAAAAACTCATTAAAATTTGCTTGCCTTAAAGTATTCAGCTAAAGTTACATCTACAGATATTATAATAGACAGATTTAGAGTAAATCATATAACTGTTTAACTGTTAAAACTAGAAATTCTTAATGGATAATCTATCAAATTCGATTTTACAATGACGTCACAGAGGTATCAATATTAGGCCTTCTGTAGCCTCGGGAGAAGAAGATAGATTTCCAAGCTTTTACCTCAGAGAAACAAATTGCAAAAGATTTCTCAGGAAATGGGATCGTTTTTTACGAAACCCTTCGGATTGATTACGTGAACAAAATGTTAAGATTGGCTTTATAAATTTATGGGGCTTTTCTTTTGCTCGTAAACACATTTTTTTAAGGTTGATTAAAGTTAGATTTTTATGACTAGAAAAAACGTGAAGCGAGATATACTTCCCAGTATGAAATAAATTAATATTGTTGACGATCTGAGTTTCTCGTGCATCACTGGAGATCACGTCATTGTTAAAACGCGTTTAAGTATTAACAGTATTAGTTGTGAGATTACATGTTCAAGTTTTATTCCGTCAAGTATATCTTCTCACAAGTCAAGCTCAGTAGCTATAAGTTAATTATTGGTTATGATATTAACAACAATAATTAATTACTGAATCCATAATTATGGCAATACACAATGTTAAATGACTGAAGTGAGACTGCACTAGCTGTCCCGATCCAGCTTTGCACGGATAGACAAATCAAAGTTAAATGTATAGTAAAAATAAACATACAGAACGCGATTCTCACAAAAAAATACGTTAGTTAGTTGCTCAAAAGCGTTTCAACGACAAATTTGTCATCTTCAGTGACACATGAGCTACAACAAAATTATAACTGTGTTATAACAAAACAAATGTATCAATTATATTATTACACAATGTATTTCTTATGGGGATTTTTAGAACTTTGACCACCCTCAAACCTCCTTAAAATTACGAATTCTTTTAAATCCTTTACTAGCGAGCACCTAGGGTCCTAAAAGAAGCTACATAGCAAATTTCATTCCAATCCATTAGGTGGTTTTTGAGATTTCGTGATCATTGAGTAAATGGTATTTGGATTATATATATATACTAGCTGACCCGTACGACGTTGCCCGTGGTGGTTGGTATTTTCAGACTTTTTAACGTAATTGTATTTTTTTTAAGTGTTCAGTCAGTGAGTGATATTTGGCTTTTATATATATAGATCTTAAATAATAAAAGCACTATTGTCATAATAATAAAAAGATCTAAAATTATGATTTTAATAACATTAATCCCCCCAAACCCCCCCCTAAAATTTCGAATTTAAAAAAAAATCTTTCTTAGTGAGCACCTATGGCCCTAGAGCTACATACGAAATTGCATTAAAATCTGTTTGGTAGTTTTGGAGAAATCGTGATTTAGTAACTTTGACTACCCAAACCCCCCTAATATTTCTAACTTTTTGAAACCGTTTCTTAGCGAGCACCTAGGGCCATAGAGGAAGCTATATACAAAATTTCGTTCCAATCCGTTCAGTAGTTTTTGAGATTTCGTGATGAGTCGGTGAGTGGTATTTCATTATATATATATAGATAGATTAATTATAAAATTTTTAATAGTCTAGGCTTACACGAAACAAGAGTTAAATGATGTAAGAACAAGTGCGCGTGCCCACACACCCCCTTAAAAACACAAAACATTAATTTAAATATTGTGTGCAAATATTTTAGTGGCCTTGAATCCGTCCAAAAATACGTCCAAAAGTACGTTCAAAAATATTGTTCTATTTTAATTTGACTAGTGTTTTTAGAAACATTGGTCAAAATCGTTTTATTTATTTCCCTCTCCTTATGATCACTTTGTTTAACGAGACAAGTCTACTGTCGTCTAAAAAATACCATAACTTTAAAATAAAAATATTTGTCTAACTACCAAATCGGTTATAGTACCGTTGATTTGGGGTAATTTAAAAAAAAAATTACGTTATTTACAATCACCAAATCGCACGATGTAATCCTCCCAACGCAGTAAATAACTTAAGTACCGTTTAATTTAACAATTTTCAGAATATTTAGTTTTTATTTCGTGTAGCCAATCTAGTTTAACAGCAAGTGTGTTACAGGTTCCAATTGTAGCAGATTACATGAGTGCCTTTAATCATTGTATCACCTGAGAATTAATCGATCCTAATTCCCATGAAGTACTTTTATAGATAATTCAATGAACAAATGGGTTATACGAATCAATGTATATCTTATTGCATGCGAGGTTCCTTAATTTATTGTCACTGAGAAACAGATTAGTAGAATTGCTTTACAATTTTCGTTTTAGTCATCCTTTTAAACATTGTAGAAATTTTTTTGGAAAAATGGAAAAATTACAAATAATACATTCAAAAGTTTACTGAATCTTTTTAAATCACAAATTTTCGTTTTTTGCTCACGAATAGTTTTAAATTCAACCCTTAAACTATATAAATGAACGAAAA
>JAGFPH010004431.1:63154-75534 GCA_018207615.1 Philaenus spumarius | reverse complement strand
AGAGGGGCACAGTTTCATTAAAAGGACACAGCTTCTTTATAGTACCAATATCAGCTTCATTAGATGGTGAGAGCTTTATTTGATGATCACATATTCATTACTAGACCACAGCATCATTAAAAGATCGCAGATTTATTAATTAAAGGCCACAGCTTCATTACATGAACAAAGCTTCATTAAAAAGTCTCAGCTTCATTAAAAGGCCACAGCTTCATTAAAAAGTTGCAACTTCGTTAAAAGGTCACAGTTTCATTAAAAGGACACAGCTTCCTTATAGTACCACTATCAGCTTCATTAGATGGTCAAACCTTCATTTGATAATTACATATTCATTATTAGGCCGCAGCTTCATTAAAAGATCACAGATTCATTAATTAAAGGCCACAGCTTCATTACATGATCAAAGCTTCATTATAAGGTATCAGCTTCAATAGATTTTCACAGCTTAATTAAAAGACCACAGCTTCATTAGAGAGGCACAGCTTCATTAAAAGGTCACAGCTTCCTTATAGTACCACTATCAGCTTCATTAGATGGTGAGAGCTTTATTTGATGATCACATATTCATTACTAGACCACAGCTTCAATAAAAGATCACAGATTTATTCATTAAAGGCCACAGCTTCATTACATGATCAAAGCTTCATTAAAAAGTCTCAGCTTCATTAGATGTTCACAGCTTCATTAAAAGGCCACAGCTTCATTAAAATGTCGCAACTTCGTTAACAGGCCACAGTTTCATTAAAAGGACACAGCTTCCTTATAGTACCACTATCAGTTTCATTAGATGGTCAAAGCTTCATTAGAGGGGCACATATTCATTGTTAGGCCACAGCTTCATTAAAAGATCACAGATTCATTCATTAAAGGCCACAGCTTCATTACATGATCAAAGTTGCATTATAAGGTATCAGATTCAATAGATTTTCACAGCTTCATTAAAAGGCCACAGCTTCATTAGAGGGGCACAGTTTCATTAAAAGGACACAGCTTCTTTATAGTACCACTATCAGCTTCATTAGATGGTGAGAGCTTTATTTGATGATCACATATTCATTACTAGACCACAGCTTCATTAAAATATCACAGATTCATTAATTAAAGGCCACAGCTTCATTACGTGATCAAAGCTTCATTAAAAAGTCTCAGCTTCATTAAAAGGCCACAGCTTCATTAAAAAGTCGCAACTTCGTTAAAAGGTCACAGTTTCATTAAAAGGACACAGCTTCCCTATAGTACCACTATCAGCTTCATTAGATGGTCAAAGCTTCATTCGATAACCACATATTTATTATTAGGCCACTGCTTCATTAAAAGATCACAGATTAATTAATTAAAGGCCACAGCTTCATTACGTGATCAAAGCTTCATTATAAGGTATCAGATTCAATAGATTTTCACAGCTTCATTAAAAGGCCACAGCTTCATTAGAGGGACACAGTTTCATTAAAAGGACACAGCTTCTTTATAGTACCACTGTCAGCTTCATTAGATGGTGAGAGCTTTATTTAATGATTACATATTCATTATTTGGCCACAGCTTCATTAAAAGATCACAGATTCATTAATTAAAGGCCACAGCTTCATTACGTGATCAAAGCTTCATTAAAAAGTCACAGTTTCATTAAAAGGACACAGCTTCAATATAGTACCACTATCAGCTTCATTAGATGGTCAAAGCTTCATTCGATAATCACATATTCATTATTAGGCCACTGCTTCGTTAAAAGATCACAGATTAATTAATTAAAGGTCACAGCTTCATTACATGATCAAAGCTTCATTATAAGGTATCAAATTCAATAGATTTTCACAGCTTCATTAAAAGGCCACAGCTTCATTAGAGGGGCACAGTTTCATTAAAAGGACACAGCTTCTTTATAGTACCACTGTCAGCTTCATTAGATGGTGAGAGCTTTATTTAATGATTACATATTCATTATTAGGCCACAACTTCATTAAAAGATCACAGATTCATTAATTAAAGGCCACAGCTTCATTACGTGATCAAAGCTTCATTAAAAAGTCTCAGCTTCATTAGTTGTTCACAGCTTCATTAAAAGGTCGCATCTTCCTTAGAGCAGTGCTCCTTTATCAGATGGGCACAGTTTCATCAGATGGCTTAGATAATCAGAGCTTAATTAGATGGTCGAAGCTTCATTAGATAGTTATTACATGACCATTAGACGGACACATCAACATTATATTGCCATACCTTTATTAAATAGCCACAGCTTACCAAAGAATTGTCACATAATTATTTTCTTATATTATGGTTGCCTATTAATGGAATAAGTCTGTGAAAAAATGTAATTCCTTACAACTGATCAAAGTATCGCGTAAGTATTTCAGTTTACTTAAAATACGATAATACTCAATATTTTGTATAAATTAACCCTATTTATCTAGTAAAAACCCTAAGCTAACATAAGTATAAATTAAACAAAAACTTGTATATGACTTGTAGGCTTATACAGGGAGTAAAAAAACGTGTCAGGACTTTGGGATATGATTCCTCATACAAAAAGGAAGAAAAATGTTCATATAAACATAGGCCAGAAAACGCTTTGTTTCCCAGATATCCGCCATTTTGTTTTGTGTACAAAATAATTCATATCTAGAGAATGGTTTGACTGATTGAGTTCAAACTTATCATAAAGTTAACCTAACAATTATATGCCTCAAGAAAAATAATCGTTTAAATCCAATTATTCGTTTAAAAATGGAGGCTGTTTGGAAATTTCAAACCTAAATTACTCAAAAACATGTTTGATATAATTTATATTATTTAAACGACACATTCTGTAATGGTTTTCAATATAGTCCAGCGTTACAGAAATAGAATACAAAAATATAGTAGGGTAAGATCTGAGCAATTGGAACTAATTTCAATGTTTTGGAGAATTAGTTTTCAAAATCCTACTATAGAACAAAGCGCGTAATAGATATAAATTATAAATTCACACTCGAAATTTAACAACAAGTTTCACGTTTAATCGCTGACGTGTTTAACCACAAGAAAATGTAGGCACGTTCAAAGCGTGCGTGAATATGACATTTCAATTGTTTCCTGGAATTTGGATTGGGTGCTTTTGTTCAGAGTTTGTAAATGTTACGTCAAAAACAAACTGAAAAGTGTTTTGTTATAAACGATTCTGAACAGGGGTCACGTCTCACTGTTTAGCTATTGTTGTATGTTGGCTACTCTTGCATGCAAAAATATATGTTAAAAAGTAAATAAACACATTCGGAGCAAAAGGAATCGTTTTGGTGGGAACACTAATTAATTGGTATGTGTTTAGCAGTTTTTTAGTCATAATCACGAAACTAGTCGATTATGACTAGGAATTTGTTTGAATGTGCATAGCCAATGAGTGCAATATATGCTTAGCTAGATATTACTAGGATAAGTTTTGGTATAAAACACATCAAGTTTGTTGTCATTATTAGTCAATTTACCACAGGAAATTAGAGCTATGCAGTGACTCTTATGGTGATAAATAAGAACGGGAGTGGTTAATGAGCACCGACCATGGTCCACAGAACACTTTTTGGGGTATCATAATTGTTTCATATTTTGAAATAAGCTGTTAATATTGGTTACTCACTATCAATTACCGTATATTATCGATAAATAGGACTACTATTGAATTATAATATGACTTATTTATTTTTAATTAGGACGTAACATAGTTTTTTCGTATTCTTAAATTCTATAACGGAAGTTTTTATTGGATTGTGTGTGTTGAAACATGTGTTCGTTCAAGTCAAGGCCTAACTTAATATATCACTTTGTATTAAGCTTTACATCCGAATCAACTGTTTTATCTGTTATTTTATTCAATCGGTCGCTATGGTAATGAATGTAAATACTTTCAAGAAATATGTGTGTTGGTTCATCAGTCTAGACCTAACCTAAAGTTATGTTTAATTTACTTCACCTGCCTTAACGGCAACATACACAAATCATTTATATTGGCATTACAGCTGTTAGACGATGTGGGTTTAACGCCCAACTTGATCCTGTGAATTTGTTCTGACTAAATTTACAAGTATTGAAACAAAAAATTGTTTTTATCAATATGAATTCTAGCCTATGTTACTCAGGGATAGTGTAGCTTTTTATTAAACAAATTTCAATTGTTTCAGTAGTTCCAGAAATTACCCCCTACATACAAACAAACACATTTTACCTCTTTATGATTAGTGTAGATTGTGTTTGTTGTTTTTACTTTAACAGATGACTTTGTTCACCAAAACCTATCTTAAAAGTTATAGAAGTACAAAATAATTGTTTTAAGTTTTAAATCAGCTGATAATGGAAATATTACAGGAATCAGCCGACTACTGTTATTATTATAGTCAATAAACATATGTAATGACGTTTACATTTTTGTTAAATATTGAGTATAGTGTTTGTTGTTTTTATGCTCAATAGATAAAAGTATGTAGAAACACGCTTGTATTCAAACGAAAGTTTGTGTCAAAATTTCAAAGCAATCGGTGAAGAACTTTCGGATATTACCTATTTTGAACAAACGCACATTACAATTTTATTTATATAGATGTGTTCGCAATATAAGTCCGATTTGGTCCAAATTTGATACACAAGTAGGTTATAGATTGCTCGGACGAGTTGTTGCCCTCCAAGTACTGAACTTAGGTGCACTAAGAGCAGTTCAAAGTGCTAACTTCTTTAAAAAGTTGCACTAATATCGATATAAAACCACACTAAATGTTGGTCTATTGAAAAGTTTCTTATGTAGTATTGCTTAGAAAGTGTTACTCTATGCTTATAACACAGTAAGATAGAAGAATATTTCTATTCAGTAGTAAAACACAGCTGTCATTACTACAGCTTCGTAATGCCTCACACCAGAATCTCTGTTTAGTGTTTATATTATAGTTTTACTGTTATTAGTTAAATTATTAAAATTTATTTACGTTTAGTTTGTTAGTACATAACAAATAAATGGTACCAGGAACTGGCACATACTTTCTCACAAACATATTTAAATTATTAAACAGATTCACTATGACTTGTAGGGTGGGGTAGGAGAGGTGATTTTTATTAAATAAGAAGATTAACTAATCAATATTATTATTATTATCTAGAGAGAAAACTATTTGATCGATTTCGAAAAAATTTGCACCACACACGTCAATTAGGCTTGCATAGATGCACGAAAAAAGATTTTGAAAAACAACCCCCTTTATGGCCAAAAAACCCCCAAAAATCAGTTATTATTATTATTAGCTAATCGAGAATTTTTAGAAAGACGCGGAATTTTTGCATATGGTAGGGTACATTAAAGGCTACAAATAAGCCAAATTTTATCAAAATCGTTAGAACCGTTTTTTTTTATAAAAAAATAATAACAGATTTTTGGGGGTTTTTTTGCCAAAAAGGGGGTTGTTTTTCAAATTTTTTCAAAACCGTTTTACGTGCATCTGCACAGGCCTACTTGACATATCTGGTGCAAATTTGCTTGAAATCGATCGAATAGTTTTCGCTCGAGCTTTGTATACATACATACATACATACAGACATACAGACAGACATTTTGTACAAACCACTTTTTTGGACTCAGAGGGTCCCAAAACGGATATTTCTACAAAAATCTCAACATCGATTTTTTTGCGATCACTATACTTTCTCTATACTATAGTATAGTGAGAAAGTAAAATTTGTTTTTATAGTAATTATTATTTTGTTATTAATTTATTTATTGAAAGTGTTTGGAAGTATCAAATTTGTTTGAAATTTCTTATGGAATAGAAAGTAAAAATTTTGAAGATTTAAAATGTTGTTTGTGGGTGTAAAGATCGTCGGTGCATTAGTCAAAGTAACTATGCAACGATCAGATGCAATGAGCGCGCAGCATGTTTATGACGCTGACTGACTGTCTTCCGCCCGTTATACACACAGCTGACCATTTTCTTTACTATTCAAAATGTATCAAAACTTAGCTGTATAAATTTCATAAGATATAAAATGACTTTATAATAAAAAATGTATGACATGTTCATCTACGTGACTGACGTACAATCTCTCATCTACGCAGCTGATTATTATTTTTTGGTTGAAAATGATCTCAAAAACTATCACATAATTTTGGCACGGTGTAAAAACACTCGGAGCAAAAGTTTTGTTTACAACTTTTTCATGCTGTCATTTCGAGTTTAACCTCGGGTGCGGCAACTGACGTTCATTTTGCTCAATGTTGAATGTTAATCAACTGTTAGAAACTAGATTTATTCGGTATAAAATTCCTCGAAAAAATGCAAGGCTACCTCCCGCGCTATAAGTAGTTTCTTCTGAAGAACGTAGTAAACAAAAACAATTGTAAAAATGTACATTTCCAACTAATTCTAACCTTAAAACAAGTCATATAGCCAACATTGGTTCTACAACACAATGAACATAATATTTTGAAGTTATATTTATTCTCATGTGTATCAAATTAATATGCGTGTAATTTTTCACGGCATCCTATTAGTGTTTATATAAATCAAAGTATCAAGTTTAAGATATGACCGTGATTATAATCTAGATTACAAAAACCAGCATGACTTAGTCATTCTTTTAAACACAACGAGCGTGACCCTAAATTAGCGATACAATTTAACTCTATGTAGGCTAATAACTTAAGTTTTAATTTATCGTCTAAGAACATAAAGGCCTTTTCATTCCGCGGACACACTATGTCACGTGACAGATTTTTCAAAAGAACTGTTTTCATAGTTTTAAATGGTGCACACCAACCTACAAACGCTACAGACGTCGACAGACGAATCTGCGGGATCGCTCCGATAGAGATCTTTTCAAACATCTACCGACGTCTGCGGCCTCGCGCATGTGCACTAGCCCGCTACCCCAACACGCACATGACCACACTCTGTCGCTCAGTTTCGTTAACTCGTTACAAGTTGCTGTGTTGCTAGTTTTTTCGTTATTTGTTACGGAGCAGTTAACCGAAGTTGTCAGAACCCGTCCAGTGCTGTGGAATGTAGATTTGAAAGAATAGAGACAGCCATTTTTAAAGGACATAGTACTGGGCGAAATAGCAGAGGAACTGCGACAAAATAATTAGTAGTTCTTTTTTGTACTGGTTTAGCTAAAAAAAAACCTTTGCATAGGCAGCAATGTAATATTTATTTGATTTCCTCCATAATAGTAAATAGTGTGTAGTCTAATAATATTATTAACACCATGTATGGTGTTAATATTTATTACGCTTACATCAATATTAATATTAGCATTAATTTGTATTATTTCTACTCTATAATGTATAATTAAACTCAACTTATATAAAAAAATCATGATACTGACAGGGATTTTTTTTCTTCTGTGTTTGACACTATTTGAAGACTCGAACGTCTTATTTAGTGACCTTCCTCACTAAAATTCTCCATGCAGGAAGTCTCTCCGACTAGATGGTAGTGCGAAAATACTAATCTATAAACTAATATACTAATAATAAGGCACTGAAATTCCTTCTTCATGCACTAGGGCCTTACATTATTCTCTTGGAAATTCCATGTACTCTGCGGCCAATTTCATAAACGCTACTACCTCCTTCTATATATCCCTCTCCGTCAACAAGCAACCATTTATTTGGTCTCCACCTACCTTCCACTTCCTCCTTAGGTCTTCAAGGAAGAGGCAGGTAGTCAGCACGTGCAGGGCATCCCGAAGGAGGCCACAGTAACAACGCCCGTCCAACCTAAGACCAAATGTACTTAATTTCTCTGCGAAGAAGCCGTGTCCCGTTAAGAACTGACAGGAATATAAAATATAGTGCAAACAGTAGAACAGCAACTGAACTGACTTGATACAGCTGAAACGAAGTCCCAATACAGACAGACGTCTGTGGCGGTGTGAATTGTACGTCTGTCACGTGACATAGTGTGACCGCGGTGTGAAAAGGCCTTTAGTCATACCAAGACGTTTGCGGTAAGATGGCGGAAGTAAAGCAAAACGTTGTTGGTTTGCTGTAAAACCGTCAGGACGCTAGTTATCTATTCTTCTGCTTTCGATTGTTTTACAACAATATACTACGAAATTTAAGTAAAACCCGCATTGGACGTATAGATTTCGTGGCAACACAGTTTGAATAGAAATGCATTGACGTACGTCCTTAATTATCTGACGGATTAACCCTAGAACCGGCAATGTTAACGAAAATGGATTTTTTGGCGTGTGCAAGCATTTATTCAAAAATTCGCCAAAAATAGTAAATTAACCCCAATCCAAAAGTGTTCCATAGCTTTTTTGTAAAAAAAAAAAAAAAATAATAAAAAATGTTCAGTTACGAAAAATAAAAGTTCAACTTTAAGTCTACATAAAATGTAGTAAACTTTTTTTGTAATTTTTTCCATAAATGTAAAAAAGTTTCGTAATTTAGTTCTAAATAGAACTGTATAAAAACATTGAACATTTTCAAATTTCTTATTTTGAAAACACGAGATTTTATGTTCTTACTACAAGTCTGCTATCAAAAGTATGCCAAGTTAGAAACGTAATTTACTAATATATGCTGTGCCCAAAAATAAAATATTATTATAACAAAGTGTAGAGAATAAATCAAAGAACTGAACTGTATACTTGTAAATTATCTTTTCATAAAAGTGTTTGACTTAGAAGTATTTGAACAACAAAAGTTAGAAAAATATAGTAAACTCTCGTCTGTACAAGTTGCGCGCGCATTCTTGTATGTCTCCCCATGCTATAAAAGTCCGTTACGCTACAGATTTGAACGTTAGGTGAGACCGTATTAGCAGTCACTTTCCCACGGTCCTACACAATAAACTGTTCAAATATAGCAAATTTGGTTTACAGGGGAAGTTAGCTTGAAGAATTATCTTTACAAAGATACCAAAATATCTATAAAAAACTATTGAGGTCATAAAGATCTCACGTGAAATACATAACGCTGTTTATTGGTTGGAAAACTGACCAATTGCAAGGGTCTACAAAACCCCTTCTAAATTCAATACTATTGGTCCGATTTTTGATTGGATGAAAGTTTTGGATAGGGGAAATTGTGATGAATCCATCGGTACATAGGTTTAACTAAGACAACCTACTGGGCGGGTTTTAGAGATTGACAAAAGTTGAGTAATTTCGTTATGTTTTGTATGAATTTTCGGGCGCCGATTGATTTGTAGAAAACGAATAACTGCAACGATTATTACGTATGTAAATATACGTTTTAGAAAGAAATTGTAAATACAAAAAATAAAGTTTGAAACATTACCTTTCCAATGGTGTTTGTCTTTTTGAGATTGGAAGATTTTTAGTGGGTCAAATATTCAATACAATCACGCGTTACAAATGTGCTGTCATGATCGCACGTTTCGTGCGATCTGCTGGTTCTAGGGTTAAACAATACAGAGAACTAGAATACATTTGGGTCAATCTACACCAACACTAGAAATTTTAAATCTTTTAAGTTAAGGAAAAAGAGCTCAAGTCAGAAATTGTTAACGATACAGGAGAAGCACTCAAAGTTTTGACAAACTCATGGCTTGCATTGCAGTATATATTATAATTTAAGAGAAGGGGCGAGATAGGCAATATGGTAGCACGTAACTCAAGTGCTGTTTTGGTCTCAGTTCTTATTGGAAAGTCATGATAGTTGAGTGGTTAGCGTAGAATCTTCCTGATCAGAAGATACTGGGTTCAAATCTCGGCTAGACCAGGTAACTTTTGGGGTAGGAGGGCGGAAGTCAAGCAAACGGTGGTTGGCTCGATTCCAAGCTGACGGGATATGACTATAGATGGATTTATTAGACGGAGACCTATTTTGAGTACTTGTGCGAGAGAGGAGGAGATAGTGGCGAAGGAGGGCACACTACTTCCCCTTCCCCCTCGTACTACCACTTTGTCACTTTCCCGTAATGTGGCAAACTAAGCCGGGCACCTTCCTGCACAGTTTTTTTAGTTTTTTCTCACCGGCAGGCATTTTTCTCTTGACTAATATTAATTTGTTTATTACCAACCATGTCCCTAACAATGTCCACTCGCGTTATTATTATTGAACGATAATACAATGATTAAAATAGTTACATAAAATTACAATAAAAAAATTTTAACGGGAATATTAAAAGAATAGTGTAACTATAGGTATATAAATCATATTTTATTATAGAAATTAATGTTAATGTTGACCCATTGTTACTTTGTGTAATTAGAAAACAACTCTTTACACAAAGCCGACTTCTGGTTTAAACTTTGAGCAATAGGTTCTCTTGCAACCTAAAAAGAAATGGCGTTGTTGTCGTTATGCATATACTTAATTAAATATATTTGAAGTAGAGGTCTTATTCTCCAACACACTACGTCTAAAACCAACAAAACTGGATTCGGTTTTACACATACATACATACATTCTACACATTATGTTTGATACTTTCCCATTAAACTTCATAAATTATATATTTTTGGTTCTATTTGATTTCATAATTTTTAACTTTAAGAATTTATTTCTTGAAATTTTGTACATTTAATTTGAATGAAACCTGTACCATTTATGCATCTCTTTATTACCTATTTTTTTGTTCATAATATGATATACAGTTGTCTTGTAATTATTCAATACCTTGTCAAGAATAAACTTTTTTTAAACACTATTTTCAACTAGAAATTATGAATATATTTTATTGAATTTAATGGTTTTCTTAGACTTTATTAGTTCTCTTACATATTTACATATTATCACAAAACTTAGAACACACACAATGAAATAAGAATGAATGAGTTGAGCTTCTGAGATATGAAAAGAGGAGATGGCTGGGGGATGGGGTTGCGTCTGCGCACGAGGTGCATGGTGGTGGGGAACCTTCACCTACCTCTCCTACATGCGCAAGATTTTCCACGCAGGTCGCCGTTAAATAAATCTATCTATAGTTACCTGGTATCTGGCTGGGATGTATTGCATAATTTTTATAAGATTATAAATATATATATGTGTATATATATATTTATTTATTAAAAGAACACGAAAATTTGTTTTTTATATTACTTCGACTTTTTACCATTGATGTTTGACCGCGTAACCACTGAAATCACAAACAATATATATTTTATTCATACAATAACAATTCAATAACAATTTCTGACTTAAGCCCTTTTGCCCTAACTTCAAAGAAATATGTATTTAAAATGAAACTATATTATTTTCTTCTAAATTTTGAGGAACTGGTTAGCATTAGTCATTCGTAAGCAGTAAGCCTACTGACAAATCGGAGGAACATGAGTTATCGAAAGCATTTTCACAGAATAATAACTAAATGTTTAACGTAAAATTCAACAAACGGTAATACACCGCGCATATAAAAACGGGTATTGTTGATAGATTGAGAAAGCGAAATATCACATAGCTAGAGCGTGTCCTGTATAGCGCATCAAGGGGAGCTCAGATTGCTAATATAAATCACTTCGATTTTATATTTCAGTTCACGGGACCCTTGTGTATTCTACGACACTTCGGAAGCTATATATTGGAATTTCATATGGTTCTTGAACTGTTGAACCGAATAACACATTTTTAATGGACTTCGTTAAGAGCGAAAACTGAAATCAATATTTAGCCCAGGCAGCAGGGAGTTAAAAATGAACTTACCTGGGAAAAAATTCGGGAGAGATGAAACTTGGTAATATTGTACATTTTGACAGCTTTAAAAAAACAATAAGTTTGCGACTCCCACCATTTTGAGCTTACGCTGCTTTCTTGGAAAATGGCGGCCAAATAACCGTTTTTTCCAAATAACTTCAGTTGTTTGCTTCCTAGAAAAATGTTGGGTTTAAAATTTGTAGAGAATTTAATTCTCTAAAACTTCTGTTCCAAAAATGTTTCTGGGAAATAAACAGTTTTTGAGTTATGTACCATATTGTGTTGTGTGTTTACAAAAACATCACGAATGCGCTATTTTCACCTGAAATTGATGAATTATTTATTATAATTTGTATTACGTTATTACTATTATTTGTTTTGTAATAAAAATAATAGTAATAATTATTATTAATTTTTCGCTGTACACGTTTCGAAAAATGATAATTATAAAATTCATAATGTAAGCGCCTTAACACAGGTAATTTTTGTCACACTTGCAAATTGGAACGGCTTCATTCTTACACAAGAAATTCGGATCAAGACAGCTGTTTTACGTTTTATCCTCTTTTGGAAACTAGTACAATGAAAAATAATTATTTTTATTACTATTATTGTTACAAAATAAATAATAGCAATAATATAATAAAAATTATAATTACTGTTATTAAAATAAACTATTATTAAAACAAGTGTGTACGCAATTGTAAAAATGTAAATTAACATACATTTCTTATTTAGAAATAACTCTTATTATTTAAAAAA
>JAGFPH010004431.1:39654-63144 GCA_018207615.1 Philaenus spumarius | reverse complement strand
AATACATGAAATTTATAATAAAATTCAATTTCAGGTGATAATAGTTTTCAGGCATTCATGCAGTTTTTACAAATAAAACCACGGTAAAAAAAAACGCCCCATTAACTTTACCTCACGGATGGTGTGGAAGCTAGCACAATGAAAAATAATAATAATTATTACTATTATTTTTACAAAACAAATAATAGCAATAATAGTTCAATAATATAATAGGCCTTCAAATTATAATAAATAATTCAATAATTTCAGGTGATTAATATTATCAAGATTCATCACTCCCGCATTTTTTCCAGGTACCTGTTGCCTGGGCTAATTGAAAAATATTAATATCCAATAGAGGAACTGTGAATTTTAAAAAGCGAGCTTTAAAAAATATTTACCGTAATTTCAATTTGCCTATTACATTGTAATTTGGTACACTACATACATTTGTTCACTTACCTTGGTTATTGTTCTATTTTATTACTAGGGGCTCTGCCCATGGATGCTTCGCTTCGCTCGCAGTTGGAAAATTCACTAAAGAATCTCGTTAATCTTTGGCTCGTTTGTACATAGGTTTGTAAAATTATGAAACCATTCTTAAATATATTAACAGTAATTACAAGATTAATTATAACCTCTAATACAATACATGCTTTAGAAACGTGAGAGGCTTTCATTACGATTTTAGTCCTAGTTATACTACCTTCTGTCAAATAAAGTTTTGAAACCAGGCCTAAATATAGTAAAAATTATTGCAGGATTAACATAGCCTCAATAATATGTTTGAGAAATGAGCCAGGCCTATATTACAAAATTGACTATTAGAATTTATCCATCTTTGCCAAGTTTACCTTTTTTTTTTTTGACAAAATAAATTGTTAAATCAGGCCCAGTTTATTCTAATTCCAACGTGCTAAAACAGTATAAATTAGCTTGTTTTTTAACAGTAATTAAAAACTAACCAATGAACAGCTGATAAAATAGTATAAATTGGCTTGTTTATAAACAGCTGTTTTGATCGCTTTATTTACTATTTCGTTGTCATTTTGTAACCAACATGGCAACCCATAAGACCCTATGTTAAAAATTTTCAACTTTTAAATTAGATTTTCTAAAAAAATTGCGTTTTTACACGAAATACAACTATATGGGTGTACTTAAAAATCAAAACTACACCTAAATACAAAATTTCTTTGAATTCTTTAGAGCCGTTTTCGAGATCCGCGACAGATACAAAGATAGAAACAAAGATAGTTACAAGAATTGCTCATTTAAAGTAATAGGATGATCTGCAATAAGCTTCTTGTATTTCAGGTTTACAATAATGACAATATACCGTGTGTTTCAAAATGAATATCTTAGTTTTAAGGCTTGGTAGTACTTGTTACGTTTAACTTGCAATTATAAATAATACATCAACTGACAATGCATCTCAAAAGGTTTTTCTACAAGTGTTCAATATAGATACCATTCGTCACACGGCACATATCGCGTCTACAGACATTGTTCAGTGTGTCTGGAATGCACAACTGCCTTTAATCCTGTGCCTGCGGTTGGCTACAAAGTAGTTTAACCAATCGCGTATTGAGTTGTACCAGCAAGGCAGCTCACCATCTTGCTGCCAAATAAAGTTCTGTTATTCAGGTACCAAATGGGAAAAGAGCCATATAAAATACAACAGTTACAGTTGCTTCGGCCAAAAAAAGCCCGGATATGGCACAAAAGACATTCAATTTACGGGTGTTTCGTTACAACTGTACCCTCTTAAGGGAATTTGCTGACCCCCAGATGGGCGCATAATGAGAAATGTAAATTCATCAATGAAGACGGCACTATCCAGAACACCTTTACAACATATCTTTTGCAATGTTTGACACTTAAACCGTAATCTGTACTCTTTAGAGCTTTGTAACAACAACGATAAGGACGTAGTTGTAAGCGTACTCTTAAAAAGCGGCCCAACCACTGTTTGCTCTACTTCCGCCCTCTTACCGCAAAAGCCTGGGTATGCGTTATGTTCTTTAAGTAATACGTTTTAATAATGTTTAAAAATGTTTGTTAGTACTAAAATGTTGTGTAAAATTTAATTAAAATAATAATCGTTGTCTTTAATTTCAGTTGTAGGAAAACCTTTTGTGTAGGAAATTAAAATATCATATTTGGTGCCTTTAAACATGTTTTTTTAAATTTGCTGTTGTTTACGTAAGGCACGGTGCACACTCGATGCAACAGGACGCGGGACGCTACGTCATTTTCAGTCGGATTAGGAGAAGTACATATTGTACGTAATAACTGATTTTGCGATGCACACATGATAGATAGCCCAGGCAATGAAGGCGAAAAATGACCATGTGTCAGAAGAAATTAGAGACAAGCTGAATTTTTGTCAGTTGTTAAAACTCACCAATAGGTAGATTTTCCCAAAAGTCCCCGCCCTTCCCCCTTGTGCTAACCCCCCAACCCCAATTTGAAGTTCATTTTCCAAGCAGTTAGGTTTTGCTTCATATCTCCGTTGTTAATACCCCAATGCGTAACTTCTATATGTCATTTTTTTCACTAAGTGATTGTCTTTAAAAAAGGTATCTTGGTAGTTTTACCTAGGGTCAACAGTTTAGCAGCTATTTGCTAAAAAACGATTTTTTTCTTAAAAAAATATATTTTTTCTTTAGTTTTCCTTTCATAACTTTTTTGCTGATGGTAATTTAAAAAAATACTATGAATAAAATTTGTAGTGCATCTTTTAAGCTTTCCAACGATATAATATAACACAACATTTCCTGAATATAGACTCAAGCAATTGCCATTTAAGGGTCTGCTGTAGTGGCGGCCATCTTGGTTTTTTATCCCATAAGAGCAATGTTAAATTTCAAAAGATTTATTTTTTATCATAAAATTGTTTGCAAGGTCTCATTTTAAGCACAATAACTACAATACGACTCCGTTTTGCATATTAGATTTTTTTTAAATGTTTTTCTTTTGTTATGTAATTGAAATTTTGTAAGTACAAAGTTTGAATTTTTTTCTAACACAATAAAACATTAATAATGAAAAGTAATTTGCAAGCCGGATCCGAAATTTTATAAAGAATGTTCAGTTTTTTTTCAGCACTTAATTACAAAAGATGGATTTATAAAATGGTTTGAGGCAATGTCAAAGCGCTCAGCTGCAAGAAATTGCACTGTTTAGATAAGGTTATAGAAAGAAGCGCTTGCGTTTCCGATTGCTTTCTTATTTACTGGAGCTATGCGGCCGCCACCCGGCCGGGAGCTTAGTAAACTGCTCTACTCCCACTATTTTAATTTAACTTCTATAAATTTATATAAAGTGGTATTAACCTATTACATTTTTAAATATAAAATCATTATTTTATTTTAATGCTATCAAGTTTGGATTGGAGGAGGGGGTATCTTGTTATCGTGTCAGGATTCGGAAAATTTAAGATCAAAGCGTGCCGCCAACTGTTATTCACCATTTCTACTAAGTTTGGGTTGGGGGAGGGGGGTGTATTGTTAGTGTGTGAAATTTCGAATATCAACGTCAACCCAGCTAAACGAATCAGTTGTTTGGTGAGTGTCTTTGTATTCTATGTAACGAAAATTTTGAAGAAGATACAGTAGTGGTTACAAAAGGTATAAAATGAATAACCGAAGCTAGTTTAAGAAGACGGGATGGGCTGCCTGAAAGAATTGAAGGGAAAACAACAGTTCTTGTACACAGAGGCCAACAAGTGTTACAGCCGCAACCTCATCATCAGAAAGACTCGATGAATCAATTCACTCAACTTTAAGAACTTTTCTATGGAATATTTGCCAGAAGTTTGATTTTAAAACCAATAGCTTCTGGTTATATGACGCAGATACATATAACAATCGAGATGGACGGAGGTTCCTGTGAGACGATCGTCACTTTTTCCTAACGCGCGATACCCGGTCGTACTCAACTTGCCATAGGACTGTACATTTTTGCAGCCTCGTCATATCCCAAATCTACGTGAAATTAGTTTTTAAAGTTTTTAAAAACTATGCCTGATTAAATTATGGATATAGAACTATTCATTGAGGAGTTGAAAATGAATCCAGTATTTTTTTATGTAAGCCATCACGATTATAACAATAGATTAAAGAATTATTAAAATTAACAATTGGGACAATCTATACTAATATTATAAAGAAGTAAAGTTTTTTTTTTGTACGTAGGTGGTAATCATTGGCACTATTAAACCGATTGAAAAAATAGTTTTACTAATAAAAAGCTACACTATCCCTGAGTAACATAGGCTATATTTCAGTTCGATAAAAACCTTTTTTTATTACAATATTTGTAAATTTAGTCGGAAAATTTTTTAGGTTAGGCCTAGAATTATAAACCAACACATGTATTTACATTTATTACCATAGCAACCAATTGAATAAAATAGCAGATAATATAGCTATTTGCTCCAATATTTCAATTAACAGCTGATTTGAAGCAATTATTTTTTTATTTCTAGCTTTTAGGTTACGGTTTTAAAGTGTAGGCCTAGACCTGAGCCTTGCTGGATCTTTCAACCATTATTATAACAGCTGCTGTTATAAAATATTAGAAATAATTTAATTTGAACATTTAACGTTATTTACCATCTTAGTTTTGAGGTTATTATTAATCCTACACCTTTGTTACAAAGATTGGATTGGTTTATTATTACACCTTTATAAGGGGGTTGGCGTGCGGAGCAAGCAGGGTATCCCCTAGTAATTTTCTAAAATTATATTAAAAGTTTCTAAAAAATTACTATTTTATAGTAGTTTTATCACTTAATCCGTTTTATTTTTTAAAAATATGAAAATAAAAGCAATTAAGACTTAGTATGTTTATGATTAATTTGATAGGTATAGTTATAAAAATGTACATAAATACTAAATTTTAACAGATAGACGAACATTAATGTGCGATCTATCACTGTTGGTGGCAAATGAGAGACTATCAACGCTTGACGCTGATATGTCGCAGATTTAAATGATGCAGCGTCCCGCATCCGTTTGCAACAAGCGTGTACCGAGCCTAATCCTGAATAATATTTTGGGTTTTATAAGTGACCTTGTAGCAATGTTAGTGGAGGATATTCCCAAGTATGTGTTCATGAAACTTACAATAATAAGTATGAGTTTACAATAATTAATAACACACTTTTATATAATTAGACAAATGGTTAAACGTGTTTCTTTGCCTTCAAAGGCTGGGACATTTTATAACTGGGACACGTTTTTAGCAGTACGTAAATAAATCTACTGGGCAGACAAAACCCAACACGTACGTGACATTTCCAGCGTTCCCCAGGAACTTGTTAGTTGTTATTCGAATTTTATACTGAGTCCCTGAAAAATAACTGGACAAGTTTTTGTTTATATCAGCAACAATGAACGATCAAAGTTATACCTCTTGTTTAACCCTGGATGAAATCGTATGTTTAAAATATTTTTTTTGAAAAAATGTAAATTAACTGAGAAAATTTATTAACTAGTAATTTTCTACTTTTTATGAATCTTATTTACAAAATAATTACATCTGTCTGAAAGTTGTTACTATGCTTAAGTAGGTGTTTTGATTCCCTAACGGATTTTCTGTATATATTAGTTTCTATTATTACTTCGGCTTGCAGTAGTATTGAAATCATGCTATAACTTTTTGTGTGTCAGTTTTCCTGTATACACGATATAAGCACTCACAGACGTCGCAGAAAACTTCTGGTGGTACCAAAATCTTCGTAATTTTATTGCAGAGAGTTGAGAAGCTTTTGAACTTTCTAGTGCGAGTCGTAGCGCGTCGGGGTCACGTTTTTGGGTCAACATTTTGAAAATATCGGGTCAAAATTATGAAAATACAGTGTGGGGTATCGTTTTATGTTTTTTGCTACGAAAAAAACGATTTTGAGAGTTAAAAACTGGATCTGCGTCGGACCAGACGGTGGAAGTTATGCTTCTTTGGCCATTCGTATATTCGTATACTTTCCTGTAATTAAAAAAAAATTCCCAGCTGGGGATCGAACCAGGGATTCTAGCGTGGGATTCGAGTGCGTAACCACTCACCCACCGAGACTCTTGAGGTATCTCTTGTAGAGAAAAGGTATAAAAAGGCACTTTCCGGATTTTACTCCTAACGCGGGACGCGGTTTCTCGACCGACACCCCATCCCGATACAACGGGCGCAAAGAAGTATAACTTAAAAAAGTCATAGCGCGTCGTTGGGTCAAAATTTTGAATATATTGGGTGAACATTTTGAAAATTCTGTGTGGGGGTAACGTTGTATATGTTTTTGGGTACGGGAAACCCGATTTTGACAGTTAAAAAGTCGTAGCTCGTCACGGTCACGTTTTTGGGTGGAACTTTTGAAAATACAATGTGGGTGTTATATGTTTTTGGGTGCGGACACTTTCTCTGCTATTGTCTTAGCGAATCAGAGTTCATTGAAATTGACCACTTGAAACCTTCTGGGAAAAAAGCTTTGTAAGCAAATTCGAAAACAATTATTGACCCACTTATTTTTAACTAAATTTAACAAACAAAAAGTAGTTTTTAACTTCAATTTTCTTTCTATTTGTGTGTTCTGTCCGGACGAGCCGAAGTATGGAAAAAGTGTCAGATCTTTTCACTAGTTTCTTTTGAAATAATACTCGAGGACTATTTATTGGAAAATCTTTAATCGTCTTCGATAGCTCCTATTTCGACACGTATGTGCTGCTTTTAATTACTTTTAAAGATGGAAAATTGCCTAATTTATCAAATTTTTCTGAAATTTCGAAATAGGTTTTTAGGTGCTTATGACTATCCTTGCTGAGGAAGTATGGTAGGAAGTATCCTACCTAAGTATGCGACAAATTAACAGTACCTAAAATCGTTAAAGGTTTTAATGTATTATTTTCCGACAAATAAACACACACATGTTCTACAACTCTCGTACCAGTTGCTGAAGATCTTCGAACATGTTGTTGCGTGCTTCTAAAGTATCTCTATTCATTTCTTCACGAAGCTCCGTAATGGTATTTGGTGGCTCGTTTTGGAAGGTGCTTTCCTTCTTCATTCCACACACATAACGTGGTGACGGAAGATTGGGAAGTAGGATGAGTAAGGAAAGTTGTTACTCGGGAAAGCAGGCTGTTACCAAACTTTCTTTGAAGTAAACCAACAATAGCTGCATTGGTGTGACTGGTGGCACCATCAGCCTGGAACTACTATGAACAAAAAACTAAATTGCTAGCACGACAATCACTTACAAAAAGTTGAAGTAAGTTTTCTCTCTAACGTACAGTAACAGTATTTCCTTTATCATCTTCAAAAATAACTGCCCAGTATGCGTACACACAAATGATACAGCACACATAGTGTTGCGTGTTGACTGTGTTGTGGCTTCAATACGAAACGTCCAACCACGTTTGATAAAAAGAAGAAACATAAACCTGGATTTTTTAAAGTAAATGGTCAAATTATGTATATGCCTATACCTATGCCTACTAATAGTTTAACTCTTTATAGGTATACAAACATGTGAAGTAGGAACAGCGATTTTATTAGGACAAGGGGACTTTATTCGGTTACCGGACATTACACCACACGGACATTCCACCACATATGAAAATATGCGGACATTCGACCACACTTTTGGGGCAACTACCTGGGTTGGGTCAGCTAGGGATATGTAAATATTACTTGTCGGACAATCCACCACATTTTTAATCTGGCCGATAACAGTATGATTTCGTTATTATCACATTATATAATTAAAATAAAAATAAAACTAAAAGGTTCTAACCTATAGTATTTAGTCACAGTAAGTTTACTTTTTAATTACTCTGGCCGATAACAGTATGATTATATTTCGTTATTATCACGTTATATAAAAAAACATAAATGGTTCTAACCTATAGTATTTAGTCACAGTATGTTTACTTAGTTCAGTTGGCTAAACTGTTCGTTTCTACACAAAAAAGATCAAGACAAGTCCGGCAAGGCTGGGAGAACGCTGAGAAAAACATGTCGGCTCTTTACAATGTTCCCATAAGAAACATTTGATTTGAAAGTTTTTAATATTGTACGTGTTGAAGATGGTTAAATATTGCTTTAGTGAAGTGAATAAATACTATATTTATAAAGAAAAAAGTTAAGGTTTGTGTATTTATAGTAGTTTGGTTTATAGTTTATAGTAGTTTACATACCATAGCTTACCCAACCCAGGTAGTTGCCCCAAAAGTGTGGCCGAATGTCCGCTGTGGTCGAATGTCCGGTCACCCTTTATTCGGGGTAGGGTAGTTGGGGTTGTGGGGGCCTTGATTCTGACAAAGCGAAGTAAAGCCAATGATTTTTTTAAGACAGAGGCACTTAAATTGGGGTACGGTCATATGGTAATGGTGAGGTGTATGTTAACGCATTCTTAGTTTGGCTAGAGATTTTATTAGGAAAGATTTTTTGAAGCTGGGTAGGGTAGTTGGGGTAGTGGTGAGGTGCATCCTGAAGCATGTACAGTAGGGAAATAGTTGTTTCGTGAACGGAAGGACTTTATTTTATACAATAGACAGATTAGCCTAAAGTCGTATTGTTTTACTTTTGTGCAATACGTTCTAAATTAGTTTAAAATGAAATATAAAATTTTCCCTCATCAACATGCTACAAAGTTAAAAGATTACCAATTTTAAGACCCTTTTCAATTAATTAATAGTTTCAAAACTTTGTTTAAATAAATAAATTGTATTTATAAATCATTTTATAAATTTATTTTTAAAACGAGTTACAACTCAAAGCTAGCAAGGCATTTTCAAACGAGCGCACCCGACACCCACTTGACCCGAGTTTTTATTAAACGGATTAACATGGTACTGGAAACTGTTATTACATAAATAAACTTCTATTAAAAAGTATAAAATTCGCCCCCTGAATGTCAGGAAGCAAGGCTTGATGTGTGTATATCGATACATTGATTCAGCCTCAAGGGTTAACTTTGTTTACTAAAGTGTACGTACTGCCACGATTTCATATTTCATTTCGCAATACCCTCGTGTATTCTGAGAGCATCGGGGTTTATTTATAGCGTATAAATACGTTTTATGATTGCACGCACAAACTTTATGCTTCGACTTTCTACACTTTGGTTTGTTGTGGAAAACCTCTTACGAGATAGCAGCACCGTAGACTGTTTTTGCTGTTTTCACTGATAGTGCTTGAAACGGCCACTAATTGTATTGTTCTTCTATGGTACCCAGTACCTTTGAAAATTTTAATCGACAAGAATATAGCATACTTAATACTATCAATATAAATTCATTCATTTGTTAATACGCTTAGTTATTTAGTTTGTGCATGTTACAATTTAAATATTGATTGTACTGAGTGATAATTTACTGTATGAACCAGTACGTCAACAATTGCGTATAATATTACATCAAATAATTGCTAGGCCAGTCGGTAGGGGTGATTTTAGACCAAAAGTTCCAGTAATTTACAATACGGCTGATTTTTTTTATAAGTACATTAAAGTTTGTAGATTAATATAAAAAAAAGTTTACAAGTCTATCGATTAACATTTTGTTTTCGATATTCCTTAATATTTCAATCTGGGATGAAGATAGAGAAAAATAAAAAATACCACCGTGTAGGGGACGTATTTTTCAACAAATAGTTCATGCGTATTTATTTCGTCAGAGCAATGGTTTGTCTGGAAAAAATTCGATAATGCAGGTATGTATTTTGCAGCAGTGGAAATCATAATTAAATCATCATTTTGAATTAAATTATAATATAGTAAGCATTTTTCGTTGATTTTTGTTTTTGTTGTGCTTTTATTTTGTTAATCTAACCTGAATCCCACGCTTTCAGGTTTCGGCTGTTCGTTGATTATGACAATCAGTCAGTAGGCTACTTCTTTTATACATACAGACAATCATCAAAGAAAGATATGAATATATTTTAAAATTATCTTTCAAATTACTTAAACATTTTTTTAATATTATTTTTTAAATCATTTTTACCAATCACTTTTTAACTTTGTCACTTATTAATTTGAACACACCCAGTACATAAGTATTAAATGCAAAATATAAAAGGTTAATTAATTAGCTATGTCCGATAAGACTTTTTCCAGTAATTTTTACAAACAAATTGAAATCTAAACGTTTCTTTTACAATACAATACACAAATAAAAAAATGGCAGGGACAGAAAGGAAATATTTTATTAATGGAGTACGGAACTAGCCTCAAGGGTAACTCTGTGGTGTGCTGCAATGTATTGCCTCGATTTCATATTTGACTTCACAGGACCCTTGTGTATTCTGTAGCACTTTGGAAGCAATATATTTGGACTTCATATTATGGTCTTTGAACTCGACTAACAGATAACGTTTGTGAAAGCTCTTATATAAAGTGAACACTTAATTTAAGATTATCATCATAGAATATTATTGAAATATGTTAGTAAAACTGTAGTGTTAATCAAATTCGTTTGCACTCGTGTGTGTGATTTTGTATATGTATACGTTTTATTTGTTGTAACTTTTATTTGTATAAAACGTGAAACAATCACGGCATATGTCACATGTTTCATTTAGAACTGTCAAATAAATATGAACGATCAACTCCTATAAAAGCAAGTGTACGTACTTGGAGTAACATTTAATATAATTCGACCACGCAGCTGAACCACAGACGTGAGTTGAGCAATTTCCAAAATAAAATTTATAGGCCTATGTTTTACGGTTTCGACCAAAAATTTGGGAAATACAGTAGGTCTATTCACGACGGTGCTGAATAGCTGCAAAATGCTTCGCACACCATTCCGCATATTGGGAGTATCTTGAATACACAAAGCATTGAGTGCTTCGCATGCCAACCGTCGTATTGGGAGTATCTTCAATACACAATGCCCGCCAACCCCAAGGTAAAATCCACCGCATGGCTTTGAACCGGGTACTTTTATGGTATTCTACGTTTTGATCGATTTTGGGGGAACCAAACGAGCTATAGGGTTGCGTAAAAAAACAAAATGTGCAGAATAACATCCTACATTTATATTTGTAGAAAAAATCAAAAACAAATTCATTCTTGTAGGAAAATCTTAAAAAATAATTAATTTCGGCCAAAAACGTGCTTCCGGTTGATGGATTTTTTGGCTGAAAAACTCGTCCGAGCGACGTAGACCTCCAACATTTTTATCAAATTTGAACCAAATCGGACTTAAAATGCGGCCGCTAGAGTGCGAACACATACAGTATACATATATGTATATGATATTTAATGACACCCCAAAACGTGTTCTGGGGACCACGATCGGTGCTGATTTGCTACTCCCGACCTTAGGTCTTACCATAAGGGCCACTGAAATAGCTCATTTTTCTTATGGAAATTCACTAATAACAGCTGATTTCACCCATCAACTGTAGACCCAATGTATTTTGTAGTTTGAGGTTATGTTTAGAACTTCAATGGTTGTAATTTCTTGTGAAGTTGATTTTTTTTTTAAATATGAGTTATAGAACTAATGCATTTTATAATTATACGTTATAATATTTGCTTTGAGGTTATAAACTGTATATAAATACAACCTTTATCAAAATCCCCGTCTGCACAGTTAGGTAGGGCTAGCTAAAGTGTGTTGTTTAAATAATATTTTGTATAGTTGATGTATTTCTGATGTGTAACTTATTAATAGCCTGTGATTATGCACGGGGATTTACTAGTCAAAATATATTAGAAGGCTATATGTAGGGTATATTATAGATATTGACATTATTTTACATTTTGTGCTAGTAATTAAGAAATTTGCATTTTAAGTACGTTCCGTAAGTCAAATATTAGTTAAGGGGATTTCCTACTGAAAATAGGGTTTTCTATAATAGGCCTTTTTTATTTATGAACATTTTTTTTAATATTCATTAGAACCTGAAAAATTGTTTACACTTATATTAATTAATGGAAATTTTTTTTACATATCTTTTTGAGTTTTTTTAGGCAAAGTATATGTTTTTTAAAATCTTTTATAACTTTTTTACTACTGAACTAATTTGGCCGTTTGATATCATGTTTTAAAGTAGGTAAACAGCACTAACTGTTTGGGTATAGTCATATTCTTACCATTAAAAGTTTAGTAGTTATGACCTTACAAAAATAATATATATAAAACATATTTGTGATTTACATTTTTATTTTGTGTAAATACTCTTGTATTTGTCCTAAAGGAATAACAATATCCAAAAAGTAGCTCTATAAGCTACTAAAGATGTGGTGAAAATTTCGTCACTGTAACTTTAGCAGTTAAAAAGTTATAAGAACTTTTGTGTAAAAACATATCAAAAATAAAAAGTTGCATGAAATCGTGTTTATAGATTCTATTAGTTATTTTAGCAGCCATAGAGGAGAATAACTGGCACAACCAGTATTTGTAGTCAAGATATGTTTTACTTACATATTGGAGGCATTGAAAGCCTAATAATAAACATTGTTGTCCTTCTTTGCAATTACTTTAAAAAAATAAAAAATCTTATAAGTCCAAAAAGTTCAAACTCGACCAAATAGGTGCGCGCACTGCTTTGAATACATTTTTCACACTGATATAAAGAAATTTTGTGGCATATGTTATGTTTTTTAAACCTTATAAACTATAGAATCAGGAAAAAAATAAAATATAAATATATTTTTTTTTTTAAATTGTCTTTTTTAGTAGAGAATCCCCTTAAGAGATTTTACATTAATTTCAGACAATTTTTTGAGATCTAATAATATCTATTTGTTTAAGTTGATAAATGAAGTTGCTACGCATAATTTTTGAATATACGCAATTTTCCTATATAGTTTTAATTAAACTCAACATATTCTATGTATCAAAATAGTCCTTTGTAGTCATCCCGAATGAAAGGCACAATTTTTATTCGTAAGTCGAATTAGGTGGAAGCCTCCGAAACTTTGAACTTTCATAGGATCAAATAAATTTGCATACATGAACTTGCGACATTAGCTTATAGGGTGAGTGAACATAAACTTACACGGTGTCTCAACAACTTACAACGTATTAAAATGAAAACACGTGCAATATACATGCAAATTATTATCCTGATAGAAACCACCAAAGTCAATGCAAAAATATGTTCTTGATTGTACACTGCGGATAAAATATAAACAAGGAAATTTAACTACACAGTTTTGACGTTACCAACCAAGCGGGAGAAGGAATTAATTTGGGAAAGAATTTAACGCTTGGTTTGCGTGTTTCACTCCCTCGTTTTTTTTTTAAAGTAACTATGAAAGGTATATTTACGCAGGTAAATTTACGTAGGATCCGTGTTTACGTATCAGTGAACAACAATATTACTCTGCGAATTTGAATAGATTGGTTTCCACCGTCCGTGCGAGTGTTGTCAGTGCTGCTTCGTATCCCGTCCGTATTTTAAAAATTAATTCCCTACGAAATTTTTAGAATTTCACGGACGTGAATTTTGTTTAATAACGAACTTGAATGTATCAGGAATTATCTTTTTTTTATACGATCTAACTAACCGTAAATATATGGATATTTCATTTAAAAAAAATCTGAAGTAGATAGGAGAGGAAAGGGCAAATAATATCTAATATGATGTGTGGAAATTAAAAATTATGTACCTGTATATGTTATTCTTTGAGGTTTAATATCTTAGAAAATGTATATATTTTGTTACAATCCTTTGAATTTACTGCATTCATGAAAGCTTACTAAATAACTTACAAATATAAATATACAAACATAAAACTATATTTTAAACAATCACTGACTATCTTGGGCTATTAGGCTAAATTATTTCTGTTTTACTAGAATTATAAAAGTTTGAACTTCTGTTAATTTTGAAATGTAGGCCTACTGATACTTTCCTGGCACAGTGAGATTACACGGATATCACTGGTATTGCACTATAACGGACCGGTGAAGTAATTATTGAATAAATATAGGTAAATATACTACTGAATAAAAAAGTAAATTTGTGCGGTCGTGGGACACCCATCAGGAAAGAAGTTCATCACGCCTTTTCTTCAATTCTTTTACCAGCCTTAAGGCTCTTCTTTACCTTGAAGAAAACTCCCGAGTGTGCCGTATGATTTCATTAGGGCCTACGAAAGGTCTGACTAATTAAAGCCGCAAAATCGTTGAAACATGCATTCGTAATACCGTGTTTCGGATTCTATTTATAAATTAATAATCTAGGAAACTGCTTTAAGTTATAAAGGAGGCTTTATATTTTTTACGTGTTAGCTTAAAATATGGAAATTATTGCTTAAAACTCCCAAAAAATGCGTTGAAAGTAATCGATTTTTACTCAGTTAAACTGTTGATTAAAATGAGTTGCCGTCGATTTCTTTCAATTATGAGATATAAGACAAAAGCACAAAGCCTTTAAGAACAATTTAATATGTTTCACAACTTTTTAGGTTGAAAAACGGCGTCCGAAACACGGTAGTACGAAGTGCATATTTTTGCTGTTTTACGCAAGGTATAGAAGGCCCTTAATTTAATCTTTCAATTGACGTTTATTATTAGTTTGTTTTTCATACAAATATTTACTGTTTCCATTCGTTTAATGTTATTATAATAAAGGTGTAGAATTAATTATAACTTCAAAGCTAAGATGGTAAATACAGTTCAATGTCCATTCATTGTAAATGCATTCAATAAACATAAAATGTTGGTTCATCAGTATGAACCTGAAATTATTGTATGTATGTTTAATTTATTTTACCTGTCTTAACTGCAACACACATACAATAATTTTTAGGTTAGGCCTTCAAAGTAATTTTAAGTGCAGGCCTGACCTAAAATTATTTTGTGTATGTTTAATTTATTTTAGCTGTCTTAACGACAACATACATACAATAATTTAAGGTTAGGCCTAGACTTAAAATTACTTTGAAGGCCTAACGTAAAATTATTGTATGTGTGTTGCCGTTAAGACAGGTAAAATAAATTAAACATACTGCCACGCACCTGCCACTCTCCGACTTTTCCGCTTTCGGAATCACAGGGAAATTTGCCCCTCTTCCTTACCTTTTTACCTTTTAGTTAATTTTATTTGAAATTCGGTCAACTTGTACCTGCCCGTATGACCCTTTTTGAGTGGTTGATGCGATGGCAAGAATTGGAAATTGTTTTTCTTTAATTTCCAGTTCTTATTTTAAAATTTTTTAGAAACTTTTGTTTTGTTTTCTCTTTAGTACACTAGCTCTTTTTCTAACTCCGATCTCGAGGTCGTCCCCGGTGGAGATATGCTTGATATGATCAGAAAACACTTTTGCCTTACCTGAATCCTTATAATTAGAGCACTGAATGATTTACGGTATTGTACTAATTTTATAAATGATTTTAGCAACTCTTTCAAGAAATAACCAATTTATTGAACAAAATTACTATATTAAACTTACGCAACTGCGTTTTCAACACAAAATACAATGGATAAATTTGAATATATATTTATAATTAAATTTTCGTCGATATTTACCACTGTGAGATGTGAGTTAATTATTATTAAATGATTTTACTTTCGTTATACTTTCCCCTGAATTTACTTTATTTATTTATTAATTTACTTTATTGATTTTTGAATTTATTAAAATTTTCCTAGATTCAAAAACAACTTGATAATCTGTTACTTACAACAAACAAGATGTTCTGCCTTCGGTTCCCAATCCTGGCGGTGTTGGTCCTCCGGAATCCTCTTAGGTCCAGTTAAGTCCCAATGCAGTAAGGTTTTCGGCCCGTTACTCTTGCCGGAGTTAGCTAGATAGGTCCTCGCCTCGTTTTTCTTCAAGATTTACTCTCTCTGACTTATGCTGATGACGCCCAATGTCCGCTATTCTTGCGAGTGTTCCACTGCGATCGTTCCCTCAGCTAGTCTCTTGGAAAGCCCTTCTAGGATCTCTGAAGTACGTGGTGACGGTCTGGTATCTAAAACTGAACTAACTCGACAAGCCTACCGACTTTAGGCTCTCGCCCTTCCCCTACTCGGCAGATTTGTCTCGTTATTGTTTACTTTTGCTCGGCGTGTTCATTCTTGAAATCAATGCAATTTGGCTTTGAAAATTTCAAACTGCCGTAACTTTCTTGTCCTTGGCCCAATTTTGGTTTTGTTGGTCTCATCTTGTACATGACGACCTTCTGCTCACGTAGCCCTTTGATTTGAAGTCGTACGCCCTTTTTTCGCCGTGTTATTTGCTCCGCAAGTTTTCGTTGAATTTTGAAATTTAATTCTGTGAATTTTATCAAATTTGGAATTTTCTTCTTTCTATCCTCTTCGTTTGGTTCCCAAACGAACGAATATGTTTTTGGATTTCTTCTATCTTGTTTGGTTCTCCCGCTATGGTTGATTTTCGGAAGCCTAATTTTGCGCTGCCGATTTTTGTGTTTTATTCCCCCCCGATTTTACCTTTCTCACATCTCAAGTGATATTACAATGCATTTAACTATTTTCTAACCTATTTTGCTATTTATTACAAACTATTCTAATTTTGTCTCCCTTTTGTTTAACTTTAAAGTTATTTATTTTTATTATTTAATTCCGTTAATTTTAATTATGATTTTTTGTCTAAACCTTGCATAATTACCTTTTGTTAGTATGTCGATTTTCCCCCCCTTTTCAATTTTTGAATTTAACTTTATTTTTGAAGTTATAGGCCTTTTTATGCAAATTAATGACTTTAAATCCCTTTTTTGTTACTAAGTTAATTTTATTTTGAAATGAATTTGTGCTATTCTTTTATAGGCCTTATTAGGTCTCTATTACGCCTAATTAGTTTTTTGAATTTATTCGACACAAACGATTTTTCATTTTTTGCTCTTACTTTTTGTGCTATAACTCCTAAATTAATTACTCTATTAAAAAACTTTTTATACTGTTTTATTCGTCTTTTCCCCCTCTTTTTAATTAACTAAAATAATATACAACATTTATAATTATCAAAATTTAACATGGTTTTAGATCTGCCTAGCAACAAGTAGAATCTGACAAACTCTTGCCGTTCTCGACAGGAATTCTCCTGTCCCATCTTGTCGATTGAACTTAGTACAATTCATATCGCCTCTGCCTGTTATTTTTCTGATTGATAAAACGTTAAACTAACTTCTTTAATAACTCTGAAACTATGCATATATCATCAAAAACTTATTCTTTCTTTTATTTACGTTTTAATTTACTGATTCTTATGCTGTCTTTAAAATTTAAATTCGTTAACTTTTAATGTTTTGTGGTTCTAATTAGCAAGTCTAATTAGCGCCTTGCAACTGGCTAATTTCCGTTGCAAATTCCCCCTTTTAATAAAACTGATTTATTTGTTTTTCTAACTTGAGAAATCTGTTTTACTTTAACTCAAAAGTTTTCCTATTTCTAACAGTTGATGTAACATTCTAATCCTAACAAATTTACATATTAATTTACCTTGGGTTAGACCTTCTTCCCCATCAGTCTGTATTCTATTACCTAACATTGATTATTACACACATATTTATTTACACTTTATATCTGAAGAAATTCCACTGCTGCTGGAATAATAAGACAATTTTAATACATTACA
This sequence comes from Philaenus spumarius, assembly GCA_018207615.1. Lineage (NCBI taxonomy): Eukaryota > Metazoa > Arthropoda > Insecta > Hemiptera > Aphrophoridae > Philaenus > Philaenus spumarius. Next base: position 45,614 of record JAGFPH010004431.1, on the reverse strand, counting down.
TAATTATGAGTTATTTGATATTAATTGAATTGAACTGCTTATATATTTACTAATTACTTAACTACCTAACTGTACCAAATTATCAAGTTGGATTATGCCCTTGAAACTATTCCCAATTAGTTTGAAAATCTCACACTGGTAAATAATTTTTTGTTAACAGAAATATACTAGGCTTTCACGACTCTGCTGGCTCCCCTCTTTGTTACCCGTCGGCAGGAAGTAATTATTTGCTTTGCCGATGTCCTTTTTAATCGAATTTCCTTCTCTGTCGCACTCATTGGTTTCCTGGGTGAACGTACTTTGTTTATTTACTTTAGCCGAGATCGTAGGCCTACTGTTATTTTCCAATATTCTCTCGAAAATTGTATTGCACTTTGAATTTGACCTAGTGCGGTGTTTCAGGTCATTACCCTCCTTTCAAATCAGCTGATCGATGTAGTTCGCTTATTTTACTTAACTCGCTGTATTTCCTTCAATTTTTATCCGATTTCGACGATTTAAATTTCTACTTATTTCTAATTCCATGGTTATTTCTTATATCTATTTACAACTTATAATCTATTAAATATTTACACTTTATTATTTATTATGGTTCGATGTACTGTTTTATGTCTCTTACGTCATATACACCTTTTGATCTTCGTGTTTCCGGGTCGTATACTTCGTATGATTTCCGGCCTATGATATTTCTAATCTCATAAGGTCCACCATATATGAGCATTAACTTTTCAGTCTCCTGTCTCTCAGCGCTGGCTCTATTTCCTTTTATTATTAAGACTTTGTCGCCAATTTGAAATCGCGTTTCCCTTATATTTCTGTTTTTCTTCTCTGCTCGCCGATTTCCTTTGTTTATTATCCTTTGCAGACACTTTTCTTTCTTCTGTTCCCAGGTTTCTACTGCCCGCAGCGTTCTGTCTTGCGGAAAATATTCCTGCCATATATACTGTGGCTCTACATTATGTTGTATTTGGAGCGGCGTGTAACCCGTGGTCTCGTTTGGCGTATTGTTAATAAGGTCCTCCATAAAGTGTAGGTAACGTCTCCATGTGGGTTGTGCATCGTAACAGTATGTGCGCAGCATCCTACCAATTTCTTTGTTTACCCTTTCGGCTAAGTTTACTTGGGGATGTCGCACCGGAATCAGCACATGTTCGATGTTTCGTTCGTTTGTCCATTCTTGCCACCTGTGTGAAGTAAATCCTCTTGCATAGTCTGTTAATATCTTTCTCGGTTGGCCTTCCCGTTGAAAGTATTCTTGCAACTTATTGATGGTATTTTTCGTTGTGGGATTTCTTACGGCATACATTTTTACAAACTTAGAAAACACGTCAACTACCACCAGCACATGTTGTACCTGTCCCTGTCCTCTAGGTAATGGTCCTAAATAATCAATCGCGACTAGCTGTCCTTTATCTTGGACTACTATAGGCTTTGTAACACCTTCCAAATACTTATTTGTATGTTTTGCTAGTTGGCATATTTGGCATTTCTTTATTTCGTTTAAAATTGCAACTCCTGAATTTTTTATGCTGAACGCTGACCCTATTATACTTTGCAGTTTATTCCTTCCTAAGTGTCCATATATTTTATGAATTTCTTTAATAAATGGTACCTTGACGTTATTTGGCACCACTATTTTCCATTTATTTCTAATTTGTATATACAACGTATTATCGTGCATTCTGTATTTGTTAAATTGATCTATGTTATTTATAATATTACTTAGGACTTCATCTGCCTGTTGTTCGGCTCGAAAGTTTTGCATTATTCGTTCAAAATTCGCAGTTTTGTTTATCTTGATCTGGTTTATCTTAATACGAGTCGGGTTGTGTTTTTTCTTGGCTTCTTCGCCCTCGTACATCCTGCTTACGATATCGCACGGAATGTTCTCTTTTCCTGGACAATGTACTATGTTCGCGTTGTACTCTTGTATTGCCAGTATCCAACGCGTCAACCGGGCGTTTGCAAAGCTACAGGTTCGTAGAAACTTTAGTGCTTTATTGTCTGTAACAATGGTCAGTGGTGCACCCAAAATCAAAGGCCTAAACTTTTTTAAACCATGTACGATGGCTAGTAATTCCTTTTCGCAAATAGTGTAAAAGCATTCTGCCTGCTTTAAAGTTCTGCTCACAAACCCTATCACCTGCATTTGTCCCTGACTGTCTAGTTGATATAGCTGGCTCGCAATGGCATAATCACTTGCATCTGTTTGTAAATATGTGCCCTGGTTCTCTACTGGGTGTACAATAGTTACTGCCTCCTCAAACAGCCCTTTCACTCTGTTAAAAGCAACTTCCATGTCGTCATTCCATTTCCACGACACATCTTTCCTTAATAATGCTAATAATGGTTTTGTTGCTTCAGCATATTTAAGACTAAACCTCGAATAATAATTGACAAACCCTAAGAATGATTGCAATTTCTTTTTGCTTGTCGGTCTCGGAAAATCCCTTATCGCTTGTAACTTCTCCGGATCCGTACTAACCCCTTCTTTGGAAAATATATAACCTAGAAATTTGACTTTTTCCTGGCAACATAACGTTTTCGTCGGATTTATCGTAATATTCCCCTCTTTAAATTTTTTAAAAATAACTTCTAGATGTTCCAAATGTTGTTCGAATGTCTCAGAAATACACAATAAATCGTCCACATATCCTAAGGGAAAATCATCCACTTCCTTCCCTAAGGTCATGTCTATAGTCCTAACCAATCCGGCTAAAGAGCTCTGGAGCCCGAATGGAATAACTTTGAAATTATAGACCTTGTTGTTATATAGAAATCCCGTATACTTTTTGGATTCTTCGTCTAAAGGAACTTGCCAGAAACTCGTCGTTAAATCAAACTTAGTTATGAATTTTTTGTTCCTTCCCTTTTGTAATATTTCTTGTATAGGGGGTGCACTTTCGTAATCCGGTTCTACAATTTGATTCAACCTACGAGCATCTAAACATAATCTTATCGTTCCATTCGGCTTCATCACTACTACCATAGGATTAATATATGCCGTTCTTGAACGTTCTATAATGTCCAATTCTAGCATGCGGTCTAGTTCTTCTTGGACCTGTTTTCTGTAATTAATCGGTATAGGATAGTTTCTATTGACATATGTGGCGTCTTCTTTTACCCTTAAAGTGTGCACATATCGGTTCGACCTTCCTGGAATCTCACTAAAAACCTCACTATATTTATTCATCAACTCTAATATTTTCGTTTCTTGTTTCTTATCCAATATACTGTTAACCAAACACGTTTTTAGCGCTTCCTTTTTTAGGCCTATCTTTCCTAAGTTTACTTGCCGCCTCGCCTTCAGCTTCACCTTAGGTTTTCCTCCTAATTTGTTTCTTCTTCCCTTGGTTATTTTCCCCCTTTTATTTCTTCTACTTAGTTTTATTTTGGTTGGCTGGTTGATTATTTGTATTTGTTTATTTTTGTTTATTTTATTTATTGGCTTATCTCCTAATTTTCTTAATTCATTGCTTTCTTCTGCCTCCCGGACCTTTTGTGTTAGCTCCTTTCTGTTAAGTCGTATCTTTTTCATCGCACTTAACTCCCCGGACTCGAGTATCTTTTTCATCTCTTGCCCCTTAACTAAAATTTGGCTGCTCTGCTCTTTTTCCGCTAGTAACACCTCCTTTAATTTTAGCTGTGGATTACATCTTATTTCTTCCTTAGATTTCAATCCCCTAACACTCATTCCCCTCCTTTCTCCTTCGTCTCGCCTGTCTCCTTCGGTTTCTTCCCTTTCTGCTCCCTGGACACGTCCTTTTTCTTTGGATATTTTATTTATCTGTTTGTTTTGATTTTTGTAATTTATGTTAAAGCTTACTTTAATTTCTTCTCCCTTTATTTGTAACGTTATAAATTTATGCTCTAAATTTATGATTGCTTTTAGTTTATTTAATAAATTGCAACCCATTATGGCTTTTGTTGACAATTTAGGTACTATTAAGAAAATGCCGTTTACTAATTTTCCTCCTATGTTTAACGGTATCATTGCCTGCTTTGCTACTTTTTGCCGCCTATTTTTGATTGCTGTTACGACCTCAACGTTTGTTACAGGTAACTTCATAAATTTGCATCCTTTCGTTTTTAAATATTCTACATATTCTGATTGTATGCAAGAGTATGTAGCACCCGTGTCGATTTCTAAGTTTACCTCTTCTTCGTTAATTTTTATTTCTATTTCAGGACATTTTATTTCCTCCTTTTGTAGTTCTATGTTATTAGGCTCTTGCAATAATTCTTCCCGTATATCGAACGCAATATTTTTGAGTTGAAATTGTAAACGACTTTCTTTTTGAAAATTTAAATTTAATTTTTTAAGGTTTTGTTTAACTTTTTGGCTTTTTTCTTCGGTCCCTGATTCCTGATTCGTTGTCAATTTCCTTTTTCCGTGTTCTTCTAATGTTGGGACCGGACGCACTAGTTTTTTGGACTAGGTTTTGGAACGTTGGTATTAAAAGGACTAGGTTTTTTCGGATATTGGGTTTGGCTAGTACTAGGTTGGTTCCCATAGGATTTCTGGTTAGGGTTTTTAGGATGGTTTTGAGAGTCCGCGGTCCTTGTCGGTTGTCTTTCGAAATTTCCGTAATTTCTTGGTCCGTCGTGTCTAACATCTCTTCTGCCTTCCCTTTCCATTGCCTCGAATGCCCTTAAAAGCTCGATAGCCTCTTCGAAGCTTTCGCTAGGCTTTCCTACGCTCGCAACCCTTATACGATTGTCAAAATGCCTTAAAATTCTGTTTATTATAAACTTTTCAGGAATTGGTGGATTAAGATGTGTAGCTTTAGTTACCATTTTACAAAAGTAATCGACTCTGGACATGGGTCCTTGGTCGTTATATTTTCCGTTTTCTATTAAGTTACGCAATGTTTGTTGCGCCTGGTATCCCCAAAAGTTTTCCACAAATTTCACCCTAAACTCTGAGTAATTTGTGCTGTCTCGTTTTACAATTCCCCACCAGTCTAACACTGCCCCTTTTAAATATCTCTCTATTATTTTTAATTTTTCTTCGTCGTCTAATGTAGGATCTATCTCGGAAAAGTGCTCTTCCATGTCCTTTATGAACTTCATAGGGCTTTCCCTGGGTGTTCCCCAAAATTCCGAAATTTTTTGCTCCCCTTGGTTCGCATTTACATAAAAGACTCTTTTTTCTGCTCCCCCTACAAATCTATTTGTGTCTATTTCTCTAACCTTTCTTTCCAACACTTTCACTGTCGTTTCTAACTTTTTCTCGCTAGTTTTTACTGCTTCTACTTCGACACTAACTGTGGCTATTTTACTACTATTTAAACTTTCCGCTTCTTTGAGCTTGTCTATTTCCTCCCTTACTTCCGCTATCGCTACTTCACATTGGTCTACTCTGCCCTGGATTAATTCTATCCCTTTATTTAAATCATTTTTTAATCCGCCTACAGCTGACAATATTTCTTCGCGACTTTCTCTTTCCCTTTCTTCGCGCTCTTTCTCTTTCGCCAATTCTTTTTCTTCGCGCTCTTTCTCTTTCGCTAATTCTCTTTCTTCGCGCTCTTTCTCTTTCGCTAACCAGGCTTGTTTTTCCGCAAACCGTTCGCGTTTTTCGGCTAACTCTTTTTCTTCTCGCTCCTTCTTTTCTGCTAATCGCTCTTGCTTTTCGAAATATTCCCTATCTTCGCGCTCTTTCTCTTTCGCTAATTCTCTTTCTTCGCGTTCTTTCTCTTTCGCTAAACGTTCTTGTCGTTCCGCCTCTCGTTCGCGTTTCTCGGCTAACTCTTTTTCTTCGCGTTCTTTCTCTTTCGCTATACGTTCTTGTCTTTCGGCCGACATTAATTTCAACATTTTTTGAATATCCGCCTCCTCTTTTTTCGGTCCTGTTGCCATTTTTATTTTTTACTTATTTTTAACACACAATTTATTATAATTCACTTAAATTTACACTGCTTATCTCTAATACATGTATAATTAGGCTAATTGTTTTCTGA
>JAGFPH010004431.1:13049-26212 GCA_018207615.1 Philaenus spumarius | reverse complement strand
TAAATCACGATTTCTTCAAAACTACCGAACGGATTGGAATGAAATTTTGTATGTAGCTTCCTCTAGGGCCATAGGGTATGAAAAATTTCGAAATTTACGAGGTGTTTGGGGGGATCAAAGTAACTAAAATCATAATTTCAGATCTTTTATTATTATGACAATTGTGCTTTCATTATTTAAGATCTATATATATATATATATAAGCCAAATACCACTCACTGACTGAACACTTAAAAAGAATACAATTATGTTAAAAAGACTGAAAATACCAACCGCCACGGGCAATGCCTTATAGGTCAGCTAGTTATTTATAATTGCAAGTTAAATGTAACAAGTACTACCAAGGCTTAAAACCCCGGTATTCATTTTGAAACACTCGGTATATTGTCATTGTTGTAAATCTGAAATACAAGAAGCTTATTGCAGATCATAATAAAACAGAACAATAACCTAGGTAAGTGAATAAAAATGTATATAGTGTACAAATTACAATGTAGTAGGCAAATTGAAATCACGGTAATTATTTTTTAAAGCTTGCTTTTTAAAATTCATAGTTCCTCTATTGGATAAATTAATATTTTTCCATTAGCCCAGGCAACAGGTACTTTTACCTGGAAAAGAATGCAGGAGTGATAAAGCTTGGCAATATTAATCCCTTGAAATTATTGAATTATTTACTATAATTTGTATTATATTATTTAACTATTATTGCTATTATATGTTTTGTAACAATAATAGTAATAATTATTATTATTTTTCACTGTACTAGCTTCCACACCATCCGTGAGGTAAAGTTAGTGGGCCTTTTTTTAACTGTGGTTTTATTTGTTAAAACTGCATGAATGCCTGAAAACTATTATCACCTGAAATTGAATTTCATTATAAATTTGATGTATTATTATTATTGTTATTAATGTTTTTTAAATAATAGTTTATTTTAATAGTAGTAATTATAATTTTTATTATATTATTGCTATTATTTATTTTGTAATAATAATAGTAATACTAATTATTATTTTTCATTGTACTAGTTTCCAAGAGCTAGTCCAACAGCTGCCTTGACCCGATTTTCTTGTATAAGAATGCAGCCGTTCCAATTTGCAAGGGTGACAAAAATTACCTGTTAAGTGTTACGGCGCTTAAATTATGAATTTTGTAATTATCATTTTTCTAAAAGTGTACAATGACAAATGATAATAATTTTTAGTATAATTGTATTACAAAACAAATAACAGTAATAATATAATACAAATTATAATAAATAATTCATCAATTTCAGGTGATAACGCATTCATGCTGTTTTTGTAAATACACATCACAAGATGATACTTAAATCAAAAACTGTTTATTTCACAGAAAAGGTTTTAGAGAATTAATTAATTTATAATTTTTATACGCAACTTTTTTTCTAGGACGCACCCAACTGAAGCTATTTGGAAAAAACGGTTATTTGGCCGCCATTTTCCAAGAAAGCGGCGTAAACTCAAAGTGGTGGGGGTCGCAAACTTAGTATGTTTTTTAGGATGTCAAAATGTACAATATTACCAAGTTTCATCTCTCCCGCATTTTTTCCAGGTAACTTTATTTTTAACTCCCTGCTGCCTGGTCTAAGTATTGATTTCAGTTTTCGCTTTTAACGAATGCCATTAAAAATGTGTCATTCGGTTCACGAGTTCAAGAACCATATGAAATTCCAATATATATTGCTTCCGAAGTGTCATAGAATACACAAGGGTCCCTTGAACTGAAATATAAAATCGAAGTGATTTATATTAGCAATCTGAGCTCCACTTGAGGCGCTATACAGTAGGCCTACATACGCTCTAGCTATGTAATATTTCGCTTCCTCAATCTATCAACAATACCCATTTTTATTATGCGCGTGTATTTTATGTCGAATTTTACGTTAAACATTTAGGTATTATTTTGTGAAAATGCTTTCGATAACTCATGTTCCTCCGATCAGTGGGCTTTTACTGCTTACTGCTTATTAATGCTAACCAGTTCCTCAAAATTTAGAAGAAAATAATATAGTTTCATTATAAATACATATTTCTTTGAAGTTAGGGCAAAAGGGCTTAAGTCAGAAATTGTTAACGAATTGTTATTGTATGGATAAAATATATATTGTTTGTGATTTCAGTGGTTTCGCGGTCAAACATCAATGGTAAAAAAGTCGAAGTTATATAAAAAACAAATTTTCGTGGTTTTTTAAATAAATATATATAAAAAAATATATATACACATACATATTTATAATCTTATAAACATTATGCAAAACATCCAAAGCCGGAGACCAGGTAATTAGTCATATCCCGTCAGCTTGGAAGCGAGCCAACCACCGTTTGCTTTACTTCCGCCCTCCTACCCTCAAACCACAGATATGAAAAGTTACCTGGTCCAGCCGAGATTTGAACCCAATATCTTCTGATCAGGAAGATTCTACGCTAACCACTCAACTATCATGGCTTGTCAATAAGAACTGAGACCAAAACAGCACTTGAGTTACGTGCCACCATATTGCCTATCTCACCCCTTCTCTTAAATTATAATATGTATTATACTGCAATGCAAGCCATGAGTTTGTCAAAACTTTGAGTGCTTCTCCTGTATCGTTAACAATTTCTGACTTAAGCTCTTTTGCCCTAACTTTAAAGATTTAAGTTTTCCAGTGTTGGTATAGATTGACCCAAATGTATTCTAGTTCTCTGTATTGTTTAATACGTCAGATAATTAAGGACGTACGTCAATGCATTTCTATTCAAACTGTGTTGTAACGAAATCTATACGTCCAATGGGGGTTTTACTTAAATTTCTTAGTATATTGTTGGGAAATAATCGAAAGCAGAAGAATAGATAACTAGCGTCCTGACGGTTTTACAGCAAACCAACAACGTTTTGCTTTACTTCCACCATCTTACCGCAAACGTCTTGGTATGACTAAAGGCCTGTTCACACCGCGGTCACACTATGTCACGTGACAGACGTGCAATTCACACCGTCACAGACGTCTGTCAGGTATTGGGACTTCGTTTTAGCTCTATCAAGTCAGTTCAGTTGCTGTTCTACTGTTTGTACTATATTTTGTATCCCTGTCAGTATCATGATTTTTTTTATATAAGTTGAGTGTGAATTATACATAAAGAGAAATAATAAAAATTTATGCTAATATTAATATTGATGTAAGCGGGGATGTTCTACTGAAAATACTAAATTGACCAATTTTAACCATTTCATTCTGATTTTTGTTTTATTTGCTTATAAGAGGTTAGATAAGTATTATATTCTGTCAAACTCAAAATATTTGCGTATATATAAATTATATGTATATATATGTATATAAATGGGGGGTTAACAGAATTTGATATATCTCCAGATCTAACAGTTGAAATTTGATGGAATTAGTGTAATTTTGTTCACATTTTATTACTCTAAATATTTAGGAGAGCATTTGTCTCTATCTTCATTAAACATTTTTTTATTAACCAAAAATATATTTTTTTTAATATTCGCATGTATGCTAAATACAAAAAATGATTACACAGCTCCTATCCTAGATATAAATAAAATTCTTATTAAATATTTAGATAAACTAATCAGGAATATATGGTAAAATTTCAACTGTTTGCTGTAAGTACTTCCTGAGATACATCAAATTTTTACTTAAAAATCACGAAAAAATCAAACTTGCGGAAATCCTTGATCAAAGTAGGGCTTTGGATATGTTATGTTAGGGCACCAAAGTCATATATTATGTTTTATTATAGCAAATAGGTGACGCAACCCATATTATATACATATTTTTTCTTGAAGCTAATTAAATGTAGAACAAAATTCAATAATACAAATTTTTTTGTTAAAGAAGTTTTTTTGTCGATTTTCAGTAGAACATCCCCTTAATAAATATGAACACCATATATAATGTTAATAATATTATTAAACTACACACTATTGACTATTATAGAGGGTTATTATGAAAATAACTGTTTATAACATACCATGATGAAATCAAATAAATAGCTATGCCTATGCAAAAGTTTTTTTAGCTTAAACCAGTTCAAAAAAATAAAATACTTATTATTTTGTCGTAGTTCCTCTGCTATTTTGCCCCATACTATATGTCCTTTAAAAATGGCTGTCTCTATTCTTCCAAATCTACATTCCACAGCACTGGATGGGTTCTGACAACTTCGGTTAACTGCTCCGTAACAAATAACGAAAAAAACTAACAACACAGCAACTTGTAACGAGTTAACAAAACTGCACGACAGAGTGTGGTTATCTGCGTGTTGGGGTAGCGGGCCAGTACGCATGCGCGAGGCCGCAGACGTCGATAGATGTTTGAAAAGATCTCTATCGGAGCTATCCCGCAGATTCGTCTGTCGACGTCTGTAGCGTTTGTAGGTCGGTGTGCACCATTTAAAACTATGAAAACAGTTCTTTTGAAAAATCTGTCACGTGACATAGTGTGACCGCGGAGTGAAAATGCCTTTATGTTCTTAGACGATAAATTAAAACTTAAGTTATTAGCCTACATAGAGTTAAATTGTATCGCTAATTTAGGGTCACGCTCGTTGTGTTTAAAAGAATGACTAAGTCATGCTGGTTTTTGTAATCTAGATTATAATCACGGTCATATCTTAAACTTGATACTTTGATTTATATAAACACTAATAGGATCCCGTGAAAAATCACATGCAGATTAATTTGATACACGTAAGAATAAATATAACTTCAAAATAATATGCTCAGTGTGTTGTATAAATAATGTTGGCTATATGACTTGTTTTGAGGTTAGAATTAGTTGGAAATGTACATTTTTACAATTGTTTTTGTTTACTACGTTCTTCAGAAGAAACTACTTATAGCGCGGGAGGTAGCCTTGCATTTTTTCGAGGAATTTTATACCGAATAAATGAAGTTTCTAACAGTTGATTCATATTCAATATTGAGCAAAATGAACGTCAGTTGCCGCACCCGACGTTAAACTCGAAATGACAGCATGAAAAAGTTGTAAACAAAATTTTTGCTCCGAGTGTTTTTATACCGTGCCAAAATTTATGTGATAGTTTTTGAGATAATTTTCAACCAAAAAATAATAATCAGCTTCGTAGATGAGAGGGGATTGTACGTCAGTCACGTAGATGCACATGTCAGACATTTTTTTATTATAAAGTAATTTTATACCTTATGAAATTTATACAGCTCAGTTTTGATACATTTTGAATAATAAAGAAAATCGTCAGCTGTGTGTATAACGGAGGAAGACCGTCAGTCAGCGTCATAAACTTGCTGCGCGCTCAGTGCATCTGATCGTTGCATAGTTACTTTGACTAATGCACCGACGACCTTTACACCCACAAACAACATTTTAAATCTTCATAATCTTTACTTTCTACTCCATAAGAAATTTTAAACAAATCTGATACTTCCAAACACTTTCAATAAATAAATTAATAACAAAATAATAATAACTATAAAAACAAATTTTACTTTCTCACTATACTATAGTATAGAGAAAGTATAGTGATCGCAAAAAAATCGATGTTGAGATTTTTGTGGAAATATCCGTTTTGGGACTCTCTGAGTCCAAAAAAGTGGTTTGTACAAAATTTCTGTCTGTATGTATGTATGTATGTCTGTATGTATACAAAGCTCGAGCGAAAACTATTCGATCGATTTCAAGCAAATTTGCACCAGACATGTCAAGTAGGCCTGTGCAGATGCACGAAAAACGGTTTTGAAAAAAATTGAAAAAATACCTTTTTGGCAAAAAAAAACCGCAAAAATCAGTTATTTTTTCATAAAAAAACGGTTCTAATGATTTTGATAAAATTTGGCTTATTTGTAGCCTTTAATGTACCCTACCATATGCAAAAATTCCGCGTCTTTCTAAAATTTCTCGTTTAGCTAATAATAATAATAATAACTGATTTTTGGGGGTTTTTTGGCCATAAAGGGGGTTGTTTTTCAAAACCTTTTTTCGTGCATCTATGCAGGCCTAATTGACGTGTGTGGTGCAAATTTTTTCGAAATCGATCAAATAGTTTTCTCTTTATATAATAATAATAATATTTATTAGTTAATCTTCTACTTTAATAAAAAATCACCTCTCCTACCCCACCCTACAAGTCATAGTGAATCTGTTTAATAATTTAAATATGTTTGTGAGAAAGTATGTGCCAGTTCCTGGTACCGTTTATTTGTTATGTACTAACAAACTAAACGTAAATAAATTTTTAAAAATTTAACTAATAACAGTAAAACTATAATATAAACAATAAACAGAGATTCTGGTGTGAGGCATTACGAAGCTGTAGTAATGACAGCTGTGTTTTACTACTGAATGGAAATATTCTTCTATCTTACTGTGTTATAAGCATAGAGTAACACTTTCTAAGCAATACTACATAAGAAACTTTTCAATAGGCCATCATTTACTGGTTTTATATCGATATTAGTAACAGTGATTAGTGTATATTTTTAAAGAAGTTAGCACTTTGAACTGCTCTTAGTGCATCTAGGTTCAGTACTTGGAGGGCAACAACTCGTCCGAGCAATCTATATCCTACTTGTGTAACAAATTTGGACCAAATCGGACTTAGATAGCGAACACATCTATATAACTATATAAATACAAAATTTAATGTAATATCCAAAAGTTCTTCACTGATAGCTTTGAAATTTTGACACAAACTTTCATTTGAATACAGGCGTGTTTCTACATACGTTTATCTATTGATCATAAAAACAACAAAAAATATACCCAACATTTAACAAAAATGTAAGCGTCATTAAATATGTTTATTGACTATAATAATAACAGTAGTCGGCTGATTCCTGTAATATTTCCATTATCAGCTGATTTAAAACTTAAAACAATTATTTTGTACTTCTATAACTTTTAAGATAGGTTTTGGTGAACAAAGTCATCTGTTAAAGTAAAAACAACAAACACAATCTACACTAATTATAAAGAGGTAAAATGTGTTTGTTTGTATGTAGGGGGTAATTTCTTAAACTACTGAAAAAATTGAAATTTGTTTAATAAAAAGCTACACTATCCGTGAGTAGCATAGGCTAGAATTCATATTGATAAAAACAATTTTTTGTTTCAATACGGTACTTGTAAATTTAGTCAGAACAAATTCACAGGATCAAGTTGGGCGTTAAACCCACATAATCTAACAGCTGTAATACCAATAAATAAGCAACATTATGAAAAAACTAAAAACTGACAATTGAAAGAGGAAACTTATATCATTCAAAACGTACTGTGCAAAGATGTGCACAAAAACATAAATTATGTGTGTATGTTGCCGTTAAGGCAGGTAATATAATTTTAGGTTACCATAGCAACCAATTGAATAAAGTAACAGATAGAAAGAACAGTTGATTCGGACGTCCAGCTTAATACAAAATCATAGTTTAAGTTAGGCCTAGACTGAACCAACAAATGTTTCAACACACACAAACCAATAAAAACTTGCGTTATGGAATTTAAAAATAAGAAGAAACTATGTTACATCCTAATTAAAAATAAATAAGACCTATTATAATGTAACAGTAGGCCTATTTATCGATAATATACGCCCACGTAGCACACATACGAAAAAAAGACGTCGTTTAATGGGATAGATGGTAAATTAACGGTTATTCGTTAATTATTTTACGTCTTTTTTAACACGTTGGTTTTTCGATTGTAATTTACGTTGAAAAAACGTCGCATAGTGGGAAATAAAGTTGGAAAACGGTTAGTGGTTAATTTTTGACGTTTTTTGTAACACGTCAGTTTTTCGATTGTAATCCTTAGTCGAAATAACGGTAATTTTCAGTTTAAGGGTAACGATTTTATTGAAAACGAAAACAGTCAATTAACGTCTGCTTGTGATCGCATGAAATATTTGTGTGGTTTTAAATTGAGACATACAAATATTACTGGACAAAAACAAGGAGAAAAAACACACTCATCTCTGCACTCTGGAAGCTATTATACTGTTCATTCTGTTGAATTTGAATTTAACAGTTGGAATGGTTATAATTATGCATTCAAGGTAAGTTTTATAACAACTAAGTTAATAGGTAATAATGTAATTATTTAACTATTGCAATAAATAAGTTTTATTTTCATAAAACAAAATGAAATATAAACTAAACATTTTTTCGATGGGAAATTTTCTTATCTACCATAATACGTAATTAAAATAATTAATTGTAGTTTATGCAAAATAAAACAAAGTAAAAAGAAAAGTATTTTTCATTATGGTTTTTGGTAAATACGTAGCCTATATAGCCTAGGCGTACGAATTTGTTAGACATGCAATTGCTGCTGGAATCTGAGGCCATATATATTTTTATGATTTATTGCTAATTATTTGGTCGGCCAAGTTCAAAACTGTAACTGTGTAACTGAGGGGTGAGGAGTGAGGACGTTCTTAAGTTCCCCTCTTTGTCCCAACAGAACAGACCCAACTCAAGGGAGTGCCGAACCAAACCGTGGCGTAATGGTATATTATTATTTTGTACTCTCAGCTAGTTCAAAAGAAGAGAAAGTTTTAGTGTTTTTATGGTGCTTTTTTGCATTTTACGATTTAAATACTGTGTTATTTACCGCTGGACCTTTTCCGAAGAGGGGTGTGTTTATTTTAAGTAATAAATAATATGTAGTCTATGCTTTTTTACTACGCAAGGCTGCAAACTTGATTCTTCAAAGAGTGTTCCTATGTTGTGACTTGTGATAAGTACGGTACTCAAACATCTTTTTTGACGGGACAGTTTAAAATTTTATAAAATTAATTACTCTTCGAAGTGTTAAATTTCAGGTAAGTTCATAGGCTACCTAATTCTAACATTTTAAAATAACTTGGTAAACTAGTTTGTGTATTACCCAGGGTTTAATTATTTTTAGGTTATGGCGGTTTCAAAGTTTAATTAGATTATTAATTATATTAGTTTTTAAAAACTTATTAGATTTTATATAATTTGTAGCCTAAGTTACATAAACAAATATATAATTATTTAATAATAACATCTTTATGATATGGTGTACATAGCGTAGCCTACCATAAACAATAAATAGGCTAGTTAAATAGAAAAGTAGGCCTAGCCTAGGCTACTTAAAGCAATCTATGAATCTATGGCCTTCCTATTACAGAAATGTATGAAGTTCATGTAACTATATATAGAAAGCCTTTTATTTTGTAGTGTTATCGAATCTTCTTTATTACAAAATAAGCTAATAAAAATTACTTACAAGGTTAGGTTATGGTGTAGATTAGTTTTATAGCTCAATCATTATTATAATTTGCATTACATGGTTTATTACACTTACTAGCTAACAAATTACAATAAGTAGTGAAATGTTTGTTTTGTAACAAATTCTAGTCAGAAAACTTGGAAGAAATTACTTTTATTAACAAAATTCTGCAGCTGCAGCTGAGTTATAGTTTAAGGTTTACCTTCTTATCTAGATTGAGGTACCGTACTAGCCTAGTTGGCAAGGTTTTTCGGCGGAAGTTTACTATTCGACACTAGGCTAACCTATGATAACAGAAATGCGAGAATAATAATAAAAAAAACTTAAAAGGTTCTAACCTATAGTATTTAGTCACATTATGTTTACCTGTAGGGCCTATTCAACATTTAACAGTAGAATGTAAAACAACGCCGTTTTCTGCAAAAATAATAGGCTAGGGTCGAATAGTAAACTTACGCCAAGAAACTTACAAACTAGTTTTATCGTTTATCGGGATAGGCTATGTGAAAATATAACTTTTTAGCAGACGATTAATATAAACAGAGTACCGTAGGTCCTACTTATAAATAATTTTATCAATACTATTTTAAGACAACACCGGATTACAACCTACGCTCTAAGAAATATACCGGTAATGCAATTGTATTACGGTACCATATTTATGGGGTCATAGCTTGTTTTTAATGTTATACACATAATATATCCCATTTATAATAAGACAAAAATATCATCAAATATAAACAGTTTGTCTTGCACTAAACAAATGATCCAATTAGGCCTATATTACCATTATTATTACGTGCTATCATTGACTATGTAAGCATAGTCAATGGTGGTATACACACATAATATTCAATTAGTACAATGTAATTAGGTTGGCAGCACTAATATCTGTCCATAAAAAAAAGGTCGTCAACTGCTCAACTGCAAAGATAACAGCAGCGTATTGTAAACTTTCGCCGATGTTATAATGCAATAATGAATCAGTGTAGGATTTACCAACTAACCAACTAGGCAAGCCTCTTTTCCAATTTGTTACCTTTGGGATCAAAATTATCTAATATTTAAAACACCTGGGTTTGAGCTGTAGTCCTATACTGTAATTTAGCACCAAAGAGCCTAAATTGTTGCACGTCGAGGCTCTGATCAAGACGTACACTGTAATTTTGCCTTTGTTGCTAACATTCTTTGATTTTACTGATAAGTAGCAGATAATATAATAGCCTACCTTGTACTAGCACTATGCAAAAGTTTACTGCTATAGGCCTAACTATGTTTACTACTTTATATTGTAGGTTAGTTATATTATTTATAATAGTCACCATTAATTTATGGCTATGAATGACATCATTTTTATTTTTTATATATAACCATTAGGCTATTTATAAAAAAAAAAAACTTGCAACCTACAAAAAATGACAATTGGTTGTTGTAGACAAATTCTTAATTAATCTGGCAGCTTGATTCTAAATGTTAATTAATTTATATAAGAAAAAAGTACTGTAGTCAAGATAAAGTCAATAAATATCCAATGTAGTGTGTAAATATCCAATATTCTCTATTACAAACTAAAACTTTGTCATTATTTGAACAGACATGAGCTACCAATACAAGATATTGGCAAACTAACATTCGCAGCATTTAGATTATACAATAGGCCTATGTAGAATTTGCAAAACTATTCTGCAAAGAGTGTCGAAGAGAAAATAAAAATTTTAAGATTTAAACATAAGGTAGGCCTACAAAACATTAAAAACTAGGCGTAAAAAGATACAATCTATATAAGTAAAGGTATGATATTGTTGACATTTTTGTAACCCACACCAATATCAGATTTTATATAAACATTTAGTTCACATGCAAACGATATTATGATTTCTTAGATATTTAACTACATAATTATAAAAACACTATTGATATCAAGCTCTCGGCATCAGCCCCAAGTATTATAGGCCTACTTATTTAATTTACGGTATCTTAAAAGTAAAATTAAAAGACAAACTAATATTTATACCGTAGGCCTACTAAGAATGTATAGGTCAAAATTTGAATAGGACCTAATTCAAAGAAGAAGATATTTAATATAATAGGCCCTAATATGGTATGGTTTTTATAACCAAAAACATACAAAAACCAGATTAGAATTAAATAGGCTACTGCAACTATTTTGCAATATAGATAGGTGTCGGTAATGTAAAAATTCTGCATTTATTTTCGAGTACTGTAATGTATTATTTCATTGTAGCCTACTTAAGATCATAAACACATATAATTCTAGATCTATGTATGATAACAATCTTGTAAGACTTATATGCCATTACAGTGGTTTTGTTTATTTTAGCTCAAAACTAATTAAGAATGTTTTTAGTTTGTTTTATTATTAGACCAGTGGCATATTTTGATTAAATACTATATATTTTTATGTTAAATAATAGTTTTAATACAAAAGCACAAATTTATCAATTTTGATAGTTTTAATTACTTTTTAAGAATAAGGACTATATTGGCAAAAGCACTAAAATTAATCTATATATATAAAATTCAATGTATGTACGTTTGTATGTTTGTTCTTTATGCGTTACCAAACCGTTCATCCGATGCTTTGAAATTTTGCATAGCCTAGTAACACAGGTTAACCCTGGTAAGGTTTTAGGCCATTTACCGAAGTCCTAGGACATTAGGGCTACGCCCCAGTGGCCCTCAAAGTTTCAATGTTAATCTTATGGAAGGTCAATCTTAAGGAAGAAGAAGAAAGATTTCTTTTGATTTTATCAGGGGCACAAAAATCAGCTGTTCGTATGAAAAGCTTAAAACAGCTGATTTTGATCAACAACTGATTTGGATCAAAAACTGAATATAATTTTAGGTTAGGCCTACAATGAACTTTTTTTTTTTTTACAATGAACAAAAACACTTGGGCTAATTATTAGTATCAGGTTGATTTCTCTATCTGTGCAAAGCCGGGTCGGGCCAGCTAGTATGTAATAAAACTTAAGTGATTTCAGTGGAAATATTTTGTTTCAGAGAGATTTGGTGTGCTGTGGAGGACCAAGAAAATGTAGTATAATATGTGACAGGAAGCCACAAAGGGTTATGAAAAAGATTCTAAACTGATGTGGCTCAAAATTATAATTTTGCAGGATGAGCATCTAAGTTGTCTTCCAAATGTTGAAGATTATTTCCTTCGTTGTAGCTAGGTATGTACCACATCTTTATGTGAAAGTTATAGTAGTAGGTTATTGTAGTACTGAATAATATAGGCTACTATAGCTAACTTATTCTTACTTAGGAAATTAAGTTTTTGAAGAAAAAAAACTATGGTAATCTCCCCTCATAAACACTCTGGTAATAAAACTAAAAAAAAATTAAAAATCAATTTCTCGGCTTGAAATCGTATAGACATATGATATTGTTTTATTAAATCTTTAATCGGTATATTTGTGTATAGCTTAGTCATATGTACTGTCAATTTGTGATTTAACACTAAAATTGCCCAATTAAAAATAAGCTCTTTTTTTCTCAAGAAATAAAAGAAGTAATTTAAAGGTCTAAATTATATAGGTAATAGTGAAATATTTTTACAAATAATAGTTAAGTAATTTTGTACATTAACCCAAACATGGACACGATCATAGAAACTTTACCTAATTATTTTATAAGTATAAAATTATAGATATCTAAATTCCAAGATGAAACCTAAGGATCTATATCGCTTACGGAAGAATGCTTAAGGGTCTTCTATACCTTGCGTAAAACAGCAAAAATATGCACTTCGTACTAACGTGTTTCAGATTGCCGTTTTTCAACGTAAAAAGTTGTGAAACATCTTGAATTGTTCTTAAAGGTTATATCTCATAATTGAAGGAAATCGACGGCAACTTCTTTTAAAACAGTTTAACTGAGTAAA